>JAAVTI010001074.1:0-34516 GCA_011947335.1 Phytophthora constricta | reverse complement strand
AGTGTGCGTGATGCGTCGTACTGGGGTAACCCCAAGTGGAACACACGAAATGATTTGTCACCCTTCAATTGAGCGTTCGTGAAGTTTCATGAAGACTGCATCAGCTGGTTGCGAATGGTGACAAATTGAAATACCTCATCATTAACAACGCGAACAGAGTCGGCAGATGGTAACTGGAAGCCAACAGCAGTGCCAATTGTTCCATTAGCAAGATGGAGAGCGCGGGATACGTTTTTGGTACACAGCATGGGAAGACCAACAGCGAGAGTCATGACCATGGGGATGCCACCGGTTTTGTCACTCCGAATAGATCTAAGGCTGCGAACTTGTCCTTGAGAAAGTTGAAAGCGTCGGTGCGAAACACTTGCAGGAAATAGTGCAGCGGCTGACCTGTGAACCTGCAGTAATTCCGCAGCTAAAGCGTTAAATTCGACACGCAATGCGTTGGATGTAACAATTATCGGCAGAAAGACTTGAGTTGAGTTGATGCCAAATCAGTCCAATTGTTTTCAGAACACTGCAGATTCACGAATTCAATATCTTCTTGCCTGTAATCGCCAAAACGCCATCGGTATATCTCTCCACACTGGGTCGTCCCGATGACGCATATTTTCTTCCAACATGATCACTTCATTTATTTCACGGTATGAGTCTATTCCACGTTGCCGGAGTAGATAATCTGCAGACTGGTCTGTGGCGTTATTAGAATGCTGGTGCGACGCAGGAAGCGGTAAGAACGCAGATGTCCAGCAACAGGAAGTTGTTGCAACCAGTCGCCGACAAACAGTACGTGTACTCCCCCAAAGCGTTTATCGGGTTTGTTTTTAATTGACGAAGCGCGATGTCAATCATACCAATGAATTTTGCGTCGGTAGTTGACACTTCGTCCATAATCAGCAACTTTAAGCGAGCAAAGTTCTCTTTGTCAACGATTTTGTAGCGTTTTTCATGGGCACCTGTTCTGATTCCCCACTGAAACAATTTGTGAATAGTTTGGCCGTTGGCAGCCTCTGCTGCTACTCCTTGGTAAGCCACAGTTCTTATTGCATCATTGCTACTCCATGAAGATGCAAGAGTTTGAAAAGCACGAATTACTTGACTTTTCCTGCGCCAGCCCCCAAGAAAAGCAATCACTTGCTTCACTGGATTGTCTGATATCAGAGATTCCAAGAACGACTTGGCAACTCGGACAAATGCCTTGTGTTGTTTTTGTTGAGTCTACAAGAAAGCGATACTTCTTTCAGTGAAGCTTTTAGGGATATTCTCTGGAGGTCGAGCGGTGTCTTGTGTTGTAGGATCGATCCAAATCGTAGCGTCGGCTAGTGCACCCGTTAACAGCGAAACTCGAGTTGGAAAAATGTCGTCAATACGATCGGAAATTGGACTTTCAGGCGGTTTGGTTTGTTCTTCTTGGAGCAAACTCTGTTCAGCAATTGCAATACACCGGTCCAAATCATCCACATCCATAGTGTTATAAGAATGAGAGAGGAAGGCAGCTGCTGCGAATTTGCTGCCAAGCCGGCAGCATCATTAGCCTTTGGAATGGAACTTAACTGCGTACTGGATGCTGGCAAAAATGCTGTGTCAGCCGCGTCTTCGTCGGCCGAAGTTGCGTCCTCCGATTCGTCAGGATCGTAAATGGAGTCGCTATCACTATCCAAGTCTCCATGGGAAGAGCCCTGAGTATACGTTAAGTACCGTTCCGTGTCTTCATCGATACGTTGTCGAGCAAGTTCGCGAGATGTGTAATAGTCGTTGGAATGATCAGCAAATTCTCTAGCTTCAGCGGGTGCCGAATCGTGCCACCAAAGTTGAAATACATCGTTCGTAGAAGACGCACTTGTAATGTTAAAATCTTGATAAGCGCGAAATGGATGGAAGAGCACAAGCATAGCTCGTTGATATTCTTCGCGTTTTTCACCAGATATATCATCACTGCGCATATCAGGAAGCCGCTTTCCAAGCATGCAGCAAACAGCGGGGACAGAGCGGCGATGCAACGTATGAGATCCCGCTTGTGTGTGCGGGTCAAAAACTTTAAACCTTTCTTGTTTTTCTTCTTTTGCCACAAGCGATAAAACGTCATCATACTTGTGTTCTCAAGGTCTGCAGACCGGTATATGTAGTCGAAGAACGGGCTAGTTGCTCGATAAACCGGCTGGGTTTCGTCCGGACTGAGCACAACTCCAATTGACGCGCCATCAAAAACGGCCTTGACACAAGACCACATGTGAACGTTTTGAAATTCCACCGAATAATAAAATGGAGATTCCCGCTCGAGATATAGGGCTGCAAGAGGAGCAGATACTTCTTTTGGGTTCGACAACGAGCAGCACATCGATTGAATACAGCGACGACCAGCAGCGACCGCATTGTCGCACTCAGCCAAGCGTTGTTGTGCTTTGTCGTAGGCGTGTAAATGGATCGCCAGCAGGTTTTCGATAGTATTTTGATCTTTTGTCGCGTACTTAATCATGTAGTATGCTTTCTCTGGTCCTGGAGGGAACGATACGTGTGAGTAAAGTAAAGATAAAACGCTGAAGCGAAAAACGCAAACGAAAAGTGGATGTACCTTCGGCAGCTGTAAGAAATTTGACGTCGTGATTGGATTTGAAGACGCTGGTAATCAGGGGAATGTAGGTGTTTAGATACTCGCAACCAATGTTGCGCTCAAGCGAGACTTTGTCTTGCGCTGTCCATTCACTTTTGTGTTGCGGTTCCTTCGGGAAAAACATTCGGCAAACTTTCCCAGCAGGCGTGCGTTTAGATGACTTGAAACATGAACGACAGTGGCGCCAATGGTGCACTTGATAATCGAGAAGCGACCGGCACAAAATCGTTTTGACGGGGACAGCTTTTTGGACATAGAGGTAGTGAAGCCGGGCTAGCTCTTGCGTGATGAATAACTGAATCACACCATGAAGTGGGTTGGACAGCATTCAGACCAGCGTAGTGTTCCATGCGGGCGCGGATAACTTCGTCAGCTCCAAAAGATGAAGAACAACTGCTACATTTGCTAGTTACCGGTCTGACAGAAGCTCGTCTGGGCTTTTGAAAGGCTTCAACCGTAAACGATTCAGGAGACAGCGGACTAGCGTTACAACGTGGACAGCGCGTCGTCTCCATCGGGAACGATGCAGCAGCTATGGATTCCACATAAGCGATTAACCCCCGACGTACCTCGTTAGATTTGCACGCAGTATAATATTCATCGACGGTTTTCGGCATGTCCTCGACCCATATTAACATGTGCGCATGCAAATTTCCTGTGGAGCCTTGAACTTCAGTAGAGGAAAAATAAGCCTTTGTGACACCGAAAATACCCGATCCAGGCCTTGAGCAGTTTTTGCTTGTATCCCAATTTAACACGACTTCCACCATGACATTCATAAGGACGCTACAGGATTGCTGGTCGCTATTTGGCCAAGTTTAGCCTTTGTAAACTCGAGACATTCGTGTACTGAGCTCCGAGTAGAATCCAGTAAATCGTCAGACATTTCGCCGGCCAAATTCGCAATGCGGTATGTTGCATTACAATCAGGTGTAATTGTAAAAAAATAGCGGGCTGGCCAAAAGCTAATTGCATCGACATTACCTTTGCTCGTGCTTGCGCAACAGGGGGCTTTGGAAGCTCAGCATTTGCAGCTATGGCGATTCTGCGTTCTTCAAGATGCTTGATATGGTTTAGTAGCTGTTCTCTATCCACGTTAGCTGCACTGCGCATTGTTCCAGGGGATAGTCTCGAGCACAAATACACAGCTTGGGTCGCCCGATGCCTTGCAATTATATCAAAAGCGACTAAACCAAATGATGGATGCCTCGCAAATCGCCGCGATGACAGCCGAAGGCAATATCTAATGAATTCCTCTAAACCAATTGGTATAGGACGGTCTTCGTCGAGGCCGCCTCGGCCGTAGGGGAAGAGCTCACAAAACGAATAGACCCAAAACTCCTTGTCAAAATCTGACAGAATCCCAGAAGACCGCTGAACAACAACGTTGGATTTGTCAAGAATACGGCGCGTTTGCTGTATATCATCTTCCATCCCGAAATTGTTACCAGAGCTGTGGCGGATTGGCACATTACTTCTTCATTACCTGTGCGAGCGTTCAAGTGGGCCGGCTGGGGTTCATTGTGACGGCGATGCGATTCATCAAGTTGTTGAGCAATGTTGCCAGAGGGAAGACACGACGATGTCTTATCAACGCTTTCGTTATTTTCGTTTTCGTCATCAATATCATCGTTTTTAGCGCAGTCTAACACAACGTTAGTCGAAACGGCAAATGTTTCAAATTTAGCTTGGTCAGCCACAGTAATGTTTTGGTACAAACGGTTATGGCCCGATACCAGCGTAGCTGCTTAAAAATACGCGGAATTCGAACCTGGTATTGTTTCATCGTTTTGGCCTTTTGGATGGGTGTCATACATCCAACCATTGTAACCCGATCGTTCCATTAAACACAACTTCAGCTGGTAACAAGTCCGCATGAGGTGACGGTGCGGCACGAAAGTAATATGCATGAGAACGGATAGAAGTTTTCTTCCCACCTTGCACCACGGTGAGAAAACGTGTTGGTTGAGCCAAGTTCACCATCGCATGTTCAGTCATGGACGAATCGTAGAAAATTGAATCCATCTCTCCAACATATAGTCCGTTAGCAATAGCAAACTTAGAGCCTTTGATAACGTTTTGCGCGACAGAGAATCGAGACAAGCTTTGCAAATCTGGATTTTTACTTGGGAATTGGCCGATATAACTCCCTTTCTAGAAAGCAGCATACCAGCCAACGCTGGACTTGAGGTAGAAACGTCATAGTGGTCAATTAGCTCGCTGCAAAGACTCGAGGGGGCTTCAATCGCATCTGCATGTTTTGCAGAAGTACCTTGCAGCGGTTAATATACTTAGTTTCGATCTCTCGGACTGGATGAAGACAATCGCAGACGCAGCAGCATTTGTTGACCAAGTATGAATTTGAAGGTCGGTCCTCACACTCACGCTGTAACCCTTGTGTTCGCGAAAATGAAATGGGTTCCAGATCTTCGACGAAGCGGCTTTCAATTTGATGCTTTCGTTTTCGACGCCTTTCACGCTCGCGCTTGTTATATAAGGGATCAGCTGCTCGTTCGACCTTTTTCTAGCAGCATCTAGTTCTTTGGTTCGAGCCGGCATGACGAGCCAACGTTCTGAAAGCGTAGTGATACATTTGCTGCCTGTCGATCACCAAGAAACGGATAGATTGAATATTGCGAAGATTGTTCGCGTGCTTTGTTGGATTTTTTTAGGTTGAATACGGCGACGAAAGTTCAGGGCGCTTTATCGGTATTACTCTCGGATGCAACAATGGACGCATTTGGGCGAGAAAACATCTACGCAGTTTCTCGGCAGAATCATTGAGAAAGCCGAAATATATACGGTGATAACAAGTCCGTGGAAGCCCGGGTCAATATACAATTATACAGTAGAGTGAAGGTTAAAAATCGTGCTTATAGATAACTACTTGGTCATGTTTATCAACGAGCCATCAATCGTGTCACATTGTAAACGCTTAAAGGGAAGACGTAAACCGCCGTGTGGATACATTGGTAGCAGCAAACGAAATCAGTTGCGAAAGCGTTGAATAAGAAGTGCATTGCGGGATGGCGACGAAGAAAGCACGCAGGCGATCAGCTGAAAAAGCATGAGGGAAAACAAGAAACACAAGTAATAATACAAGCAAGCGACACCAGACAACGTTATATGTTCTATCACGAGAAACCAGTCTGATGGTGGCCAAGATGAAGAATACAACGAAATTAGGGGATGCATTGGTGAACTGTCGCTCAGTGATAGAGGAGACGACAAGTGCGAGTGTAGTGTCGAGTGCAAAGACGATTGTAAAAATCGAGAAAAGCGCGTTGAGTGTTCGCGAAGTTCTTGCAGTCTTGAAGGAACGTGTTTCAATCGGTCTTGGTTGGCATATCGTATTGCTCCCGTAAAATTGGAGATTCGAGACGTCGAAGGTAAAGGAAAAGGAGCGTTTGCGGTGGAGGCTATATTAAAGAGTACCATCGTCCGAGAATATGTGGGCGAGAAATTGGCAGTGACGAAAAGTTGGCTCAAGAAAGAGCCTAAGGGTGCGAATATATGATGGAGTATGTATCGGGTAAATACATAGATGCGCGGAACGTCGGGAATGCATCGCGGTATTTTAATCACAGTTGCGACCCGAATTGCAGCGCTGAGGAATGGACCGTAGCAGGATATTTCCGAGTTGGAATTGTCGCCATACGAAACATAAGTTGCGATGAAGAAATATGTATTCATTACGGCGACGAATACGATTTAGAAACGTGCTTGTGTAGCAAGTGTGTCAGCCATTGAAGGCGTTGAATCGAGTAGTTAATATGACAAAATGGCTTTCAGTGAAGAGCGGATTTGTGTGATTGCAATACACCGTTCTAAATCATCCACATCAATAGTGTTATAGGAATAAGAGTGAGAGAAAGACAGCGGCTGCGAATTCGCTGAAGCTCAGAGGTTACCGTGGCTAGCTGCGGAACTCCGTAACATATAATTGATGAAGACCACTTGTGGTTGGCATTTAAAAAGTCAGCAAAAAAGTCTTCTGGGCTTCCGCCAGCACACGATACAATCGTCGAAGCTAAACGATTCCCATGCTCAAAGACTTCATTAACCTTGTTGCTCACCTAAAGTTACCAAACGTGGAATTCGGAGAATTGGTTTTATCCACCACAACGGGCTGAAAAGTGCAGTGTCTAAGCCTCCTCCGTAACCGCGATTGTCTATGGTAGTACCGGCATCTCCACCAGCTCGTGTCGCAAAAGAAATGCATTTTGGTGAAGACGCATGGCGTGGGTGCCATGTCCACTGAAGCGGGGGCGGCTGAGGCGCTGAGGTGTTTTAGGTCATGGCGCTGTAAAACACTTTTCTCTTGATTGTTTTGCAAATATATCCACATTCACTTCTGCTGCTCCATACCAAACATCACGTAGTAAACAACTTGTATGCTAAACGTTCGATTTGGTGACAGGTTTGTTTGTGAAGTTGATAAAGATCTTTGTCATGGTGCGTTGTTTTCACTTTACTTTGCATGCTTAGGACGCCATTCGAACAGCAACTACCACGATGGCCGAGAGGTCTGGTGAGGGAGAGCGCGCAAGTTTGGAGCGGAAAAGTGCTATCAATGCCTGCCTTTGGGTAAATGAATGATAGCACCTACTCGGACGCATTGGGTTGAGGCCAAAATCTTCAATCTGTTATAGCGTTGCATAAGATGCCATTCGAATTAGAATTAAGGGAGGGTTTGGAGCAGAAAGTGTTATCAATGCCTGCATTTGGGTAAATGAAATGATAGCACCTACTCGGACGCGCTGGTTGCGGCCAAAAGCTGTTATAGCGTTTTGCGTTGCGAGGAGAGATTCGTTTTTTTAGCGGTCGGGGCATACAAGTTGTGAGTTACGGTTGCGTTGCCGTATGTAGAAAGGTAGCTCGCACAATAGCCGGAGTCCAGCCGTATTTGTCGGAGACCTGGTTACCGATATCCATGTCCACTGTTTTGGGGAAGTACGACGCAAGCCATCGGGCGATGTGCAGGCGACCCCAAGCACCGCCCCGCGAAGCTCGTCTTGGTGCAACCTTCGCATCGGCAACGACGTAAAAACTGTAGCAGGGTCGTGTTTCCAGCTAAAACAGCGTAGTCCATAGCTTTGGGGTGCCGCCTTCTCTTCGATTATAATGAAACCATTGGATGAGCTCCATGTTGCCACTAGCGATTGCTGCATCCAAAGCGGCCACAGTGCAACCTTCACGGCGATGAAGATTAAGCCACTTCACAACATCGATAGATCCCGCAGCAGCGGCCCTGTCCATCGCAGCTGGCGTAGCTCCTTCCTGGCGGTGCCGATTTAGCCAAACAAGCGTTTCCAAATGCCCTCCTGCAGCGGCATTGTCCATCACCAACACCGTGCATCCCTCTCCACGATTCAGGTGCAACCAACGAACGACATCAATGTGTCCATTAGCGGCGGCAAAGTCCATGGCATCGCTGGTACACCCCTCTTGACGGTATACATGCAGCCACATAACAACATCTAAATGACCAGACAAATCCGTAGCATTTGTAGAGGCAGCGCTGAGCGGGCTGAACCACTCTACTATGTGAAGATGGCCACACCCAGCGGCGTTGTCCAAGACAACAGAAACGTATTGCAATGGATAGTGGCGTAGCAACCATTTCAGCAACTTCAAGTGTTCATTACGGGCGACAGCAATAAATGCGCGCGTAGTGCAACCTTCAGATCTGTAACGATGAAGCCACTGCAGGATGTAGACGTGGCCGGACGCTACGGCCCTATCAATTGCATCCGTTGTACAGCCCTCGATTCTATTTTCATGAAGCCATTGAACGACGCGAAGATGGCCTCTTTGAGCAGCATTGTCCATCGAAACGTGTGATCTCAGTTGCCCCTATCGAATGGGCCCAGATCAAGAATTCCAACTCTCCTCGATAGGCGGCATAGTCCAGTGACGGTGTTACTGTCGACAATTGCTGGTGCATCCATTGCGCCAAAACCAGCGGTGCACAGGAGAAAACCTCCTCTAGAATGTGCCTAGACCAGTTTCTTTGCAAAGCTACCACCCATACCAAAATTTATCGGACCCTCGGACCTAGAGGACCCGTACCAGAAAAATGGTACATGCGCATAGGGAAAAATGGTACATGCGCATAGGGATGACCATATTTGGTGTGTTCCACAAAGCGTTTAGGGGAGGTAGTTTGGGATGGTCAAGGATAGATTGTGATGAAAAACTGCTGAGAGGGCCATGTTGATAGGCGCAACCACAAGCCCTGAAACGGCCTGTGGGCCGAGAAATAGGCATAAAACGAAAAACAAGCCAACACATGCAAAACCACGAGAGCGCTGCGCTCTCGACAAGGTGAAAAGAAAAATGATCGCCAAAATCTCGTGGCGGGGTCCAGTATTAAGAGCACTCTATTCTCAGCCAGCCACTTGTGCTCGCTTTTATTGGCCAGCACTCCACCGATCGGAGAGTTCCACGCCTGAGGGCACGACACGTGGCTAGTGGGTGGCCACAAGTCAAGAAGCTGCCGGGACAGTGCCGACACGGAGCTTAAGCTCCCAGTCGGTCCTTTTAGCCTGTTCCAGGCAGGCCTCAAGCGCCCCTTCTCCAAGCCCGGCGCCGTGCTGGCATCCTGATCTAGACGCTCTGTGGTCAGAGTACAGGACTTTGTCCTGGGTTACCGGTTCGAATCCGGATAGATTAATCTTTTGTGTCTGTTTGGGGGTGGAGGCTGCTGATATTCCTGCTGCCGTGCTGTGTTGCGGCTGCTGCTGCTGGCTCGTGCTGTGGCCACGCTGATCCCAAGCTGAGTCCGTGCTGTGCCGTGTGGAGCCCGTGCTGTGCCCGTGCCGTGATCGTGTCGTGTTGCGCTGGTTGTCGCTGTTCGGGCGCCAATGCTGAGCCTGACGTCGCTACGCTGTGCTGCGCGTGTGCTGTGCGTGTTGTCGTGCTGTCCCTGCTTCTGGTGGTCTGAGTGTATGTATGCCATGCGCTAACGTGTTTACGAGAGCGGAAGATGAGCTCCACAAACAGACGTGCCGTCTGTTTGGACGTGACTTGGGCAGGCACCGCAGCAAGATGAACCATCTTGCTGAAGCGGGCGACAAAGACGATCACTCCAGTCCGACGCTTGGCGTCGGGCGGTAACCCGAATATGAAGTCCATACTGATGGACTCCCAACACTCGCCGGTATCGGCAGAGACTGTAGCGGTGCTTGTGAAGCTGGCTTCGGCTTCACTCGTTGTCACGCCTCGCAAGCACGGACGTACTTGCGGATCCACTTGTACTGGCGAGGCCAGTAGAAGTCACGCGAGAGAAGAAGGTACGTCTTTTCTCGACCCGGACGCCCAGCCGATGGTACTCGAATATGATCCGCAAGGGACTACGATGCGAGCGACATCGTCGCCAGCTGCACTGTATAGCAGCAAGCCGGCGTGTGCACTATACCTGTGCACACAGGATTCAGATGTGGAGACAGCGCGCATCGCGCGATGTCGGAAGGTGCCTCCACATAGGTCAGCAATCGCTTGGCGTCCGCGTCAAGCGAGTACGCCTTGCTCACATCGTCGAGCAGCGACGATGTGGGCACACTGCTGCGTTCAATGCCAAAATGGCATTGACGTCATTACATTGTAGTTGTAATCCGGCCGACGCGACAGTGCGTCGGCTACCACATTCATCCTTCCAGGTTTGTACTCAACCTGGAAGTTGTATTCAGCGAAGAATGACAGCCACCGTGCCATTCTTTGCGAGAGATGTGGTGACTTTACGGCCGTCCGTAAAGAAGCGTGATCGATGTAGATCACGAAGGGTTTATCTCCAAGGAGATAGGCACGGAATGTGGCTATCGCATACTTCATGGCAAGGAGTTCCTTGTCATGTACTGGGTAGTTGCGCTCAGCTTGCTTAAGCTGACGAGACTGATAGCAGACCATACGATCACGTCCTTTGTGATCGTACTGCATCAGAGCGCATCCGATTGCAAAGTCGGATGCGTCACACACAACGTGGAACGGACGATCTTGGTCGGCGACGGCCAAGATCGGCGCCTCGGTCAGGCCCTGCTTGACCGAATTGAAGGCCTGCTGACATTCAGCAGACCATCTCCACTCCGCGTCCTTCTTGAGGAGGCGCGACAGTGGTCGAATACGCCCAGCGTAATCGTGTATGTACTTGCACAAGTACGTAGCCAACCCAAGGAACTGCCGCAGTTCCTTTGCATTCGAGGGCGCAGGCCACTCGTTGATCACCCTGATCTTTTCGGGATCAGGGCGGACACCGTCCTTGCCGACAAGGCATCCGAGGACTGGAATCTCGGACGCACCGAATATGCACTTCTTTAGATTTGCATATAACTTGTGCTTGCGCATCAGCGCAAGCAGTTGTCGGAGATGCTTCTTGTGCATCTCGGTGTCTGTCTTGTCGCCCACAGCCTGGCTGTGGACGAACACGTCGTCGAAGTACGTCGGTGCGAAGTCCCGCACCGACCGTAATAGATGCGTTACGCATCCATTAAACGTCGCAGGGGCATTCTTAAGCCCCTGTGGCATCACTAGCCACTCCCAAAGCATGCCGCTTGGGGTGCTTACCGCCGTGAGAGGGATATCACTCTCACGCATTAAGATTTGGTAGAAACCATCTAGGTCAAGAGCACTGAACACGGTGCTCTTGCTCATCGAATCAATGATGACGTCCTTCCTCGGTATCGGCGTCTGTGCCGGTATCGTCGCACCGTTCATCTGGTTAAACGCATGAACGATGCGCTATCCGCCCTGTGCCTTCTTGACACAGAACGTGGGGGCACTGTGCGGGGATTTGGATTCCCTCACTTGGCCCGCACGACGACGAGCTTCGAAGAACTCGTCGATGGCCTTTACTTGTTCACACGGCAGTGGCCACTGTCGTGTGACACAGTACTTCGTGCCTGGCACGAGATCAATCTCGTGCTGAATTCCTTTATCCTGCGGAAGCTCCGCAGGAACTTCGTCCAAGAATACGTCGGCGTATTCCCGAAGAACGTCGTAATAGGGACTCGACTTGAGCGAGTCCCAGCTCTGCTCTGCAAATCGATCCTTTTTTGATTTGGCACTGAGGCTCGTGTCGCCATCAGGGTGCCGCACGACAACCTGCCGTAGGTCCTCGAGATCCTCTGTGATCACGACATCCTCACGGGCGGTGAGGATGCATACTTGTTCTACGCGCCCGGCGCGTAGGTCCCGTGCAAAGCCTTTCCAGCTCTGCACTTCCAGCGCTGTCAACTCCGAGGCAGTGCTCGGAGGACACTCCATTGTCAACTCGTGACATTGGACCCCAGAGTGTTTGCGTCAGCGCATTCACTCTCTCGTACTCGACATCGCCCGTCGCAGGCGATGGAGGCTCGTCACCTGCACGCTTCGGTGCAGGGCGTTCTTGGGACAGGGAGGAGCAACCCCTGTCCGGTCTCGGTTCCTTTCAGTTGTGAGGAGCTCTTCGGGCTCCTCATACCGCGACCCTTGTCAGACCCGGTCTGACAACGACCCATATCTTGTGTCTCGACGGCCCGGCCCGTCGAGTCTCCTTGAATCTTGGCTCCTCAAGCCCGGCGAGGTGAGATCTTCTCTTGAACAGTCGCCTCGGGCCCGGCCCGCGACGGTTTCTTGGTTCTTGCCTTCGCAGACCCGGCCTGCGGGTTCGGTCAAACCCGGTTTGGACGTGGGGCGCTCCCGGAGTGCACCCTTCAGTTGTGGTTTCGCCCGTGCCCCGGGCACGGACGAGGAAGCCTCCGGATGTCTTCCATCTTCTGGTACGCGGCGGCCTTAGCGGTCGCCACGTTCTCTTGGCTGGGATGAGGGAGGTTGCCCTCGCTCCCAACGCACGCACCGCGGGTGCGCGCAACGTTGACAGGGCCATCGCTCACTGTCACGTCCGCTGACCCGAGGACGTTAACGTCCTCGGCGCCGAATGAGATTATAGACTGGGCCTTCCAGTCTATCACTGGGCATGGCGTTTTAGCCACGGCATGCCCAATATCACATGTCGAACTTATCGTCTAAGTCTAAGACGATAAGTTCTTCGGTGAAGGTCCGACCTTCACAGTCAAAGCGAACAGACACAGTTCGCTTTCGTGTCTTCACGGTTGCGCCTGTCGCCAGGCGCACCACTAACTCGCTCCGAGGAGTCTCTTTCTCCTCGGGGCACATCGCATTCAGACTCTGCAGTCGAACAAAGTTTTTGTCGAACAAAAGTTTTTGTTCGACGCACCTGAATCGACCAGCGCGTGCATGGATCTCCCATGCACCGCAACCTCCAGGATGATCAGCCCAGCTCGACCATCCTTCCTTTCACTGCGGTGCTTGCCACCGCAGGGAGCTGTAGTCATCACATGTCCGACATCGGCATGTGTGACTACACCAGTAGGCGCCCCGCCCCTACTGGCTCCGCCGTTTTTGGTCGTCCGCGCCAACGATCACCGTTGGCACGATACGACGTGAGTAGCAGGCCTTGGGCCTGCTACACACTTGCGTGCGTAGTGGCCGGTATTTCCCCACACTGGAAACACCGCTGCGTTCTTCTACGCGGATCCGTCTGCTGCCTGCCAGCAGACGCACTTGATAGGTCCATGGGTTCTGGACTGTCCATGGGCCTCGGTCGCGGACGCGGCGCCCCTGGCGTGTCCGCGTGAAGTTTACCTTGATTCAAGCTAAACGCTTCCTGCGATGCAAGTCGGATGGCTTGCTCGAGAGTACTCGGGTACTATCGGAAGAGATAGGTCTTCACAGGCCCATCACTAAGTCCATTCATGAAGGTGACAACTTGTGTCGCCTCATTAACCCTACATGGACGGCTCGTAATGTTGGTCGCTAGTGTGTCCCCGCACACTAGTGAGTTTGCGTGTATTAGTGTACCACGGGTACACTATCCTGTGTAGCCCCGCTACATATTCCGTGGCTAATTATTTCCAACGCACCGCAAGAAGCTGCCGCTAATCATCACATGCACTTCTTCAGTGGCTCTATGATTACGCCAATTTCATTTGCTGGGGAATTGAAGTGTACCGGTTGGCCGGGAGTCGAGGCCATCTTGCGGTACTCTCATGGTAGGACGCCAGGTTTCACATATCGGTCGATGGTGCGTTGTTAATGGCGACTATTGAAAAAAAACAATATTTGGTCGCGCGGTGGCTATGGATGAATATCATCACTTATCCGACCATACTTGAGTTTTGTATATCATCTCAACAACCAACCAGGGCGTTTTATTTGATATTGACCAATCCGTGCGACTGCCTATTGGATATGTTACACCAATGGTTTTGATTAGGGGTAGGTAGGTCCTCTAGGCCATCCATTCGGACGTATCGGGTCCGATGCACGCTAGAAATATGTACATGTCCTTAGAAACCCCAAGTGAAAAACAAATCACTTGCATATTTGCATTCTATCCGACCAAGGATGGGCTTAGACGAGCTCAGGTCTGGTAACACCAGGCGAGCTAAGGCAACCGCCGTCAAGGCATTTAAGACCTTTGTGAAGAGTGAGGGTGTGGACTTTGAATATGTGAAAGAATGCATTGAGCGTGACGCCACTGGACAGTGTTTTGTGTCTGTTTTGGATATGTTTGGTATGCACCTTGCGTTTAATGAGGGTAAGAAAGGCAAGCCACTCGCCCGGAATACCTCCATGCAGTACTACATGCAGAGTAAGATGTGGTTGTTTGAGCTCTCCCCACGCAACGACACATTGTTGAAGCAAAATTGCTTAGCATGGGGAAGACGCTTGAAAACTTTTGCATGAAACGAGATGGAAAGGTAGTTAACAAAGCGCCCCCATGCTCAAAGAATGATTTAAAAAAATGATGTTGTATTTGTATGAGAGTGCATGTACATCGAGTGACTACCAAGACGCAGCTCTGCTGTGTCTGCTGTACCTGTTTGGGCGAGCATCAGACTTAGCGCTCGTCCGCGAGCAGAACCTCTATGTCGACGCAGCCGGCGTGTTCTTCGTGCGCTTCATCCGCATGAAGACGTCCGAAGAGCAGGGGCTGTCGTTATTCCCTGACGCCGACTTCACCACCTGCCCACTTCTCGCGATCGTGCTAGCGCTCGTCACCCAGGCTGCTCCATGTGTTGACTTGGTTGACAACCTTCCCTCGCTCCCTGTCAAGCTGCAGTCACCCTGTCCCCGGTGACGCCTCTGCTGGAGGTCCTCGACCATCCAAGTGAGTTCGCCGCGCTTGGTGCTGCTGCTGCAGCTGGCGCAGCACCTGCAAAGGTTGCTACGACACCAACAATATACTCACATGTCAATCAAATTCTTGATCGGGTTGCAAGCGTCGCTGGAGTTGAGTCTTCGCTGACGTCGCACTCATTTCGCCGAGGAGGCTCCCAGCATGTCCACGGATCCAGTGGTCTTACCCACCGCTGGATCTTTGACCGTGGTGCTTGGAATATGAGTACCAAAAACAAAGGCTTTAATTATATCTTCAACACAAGTCGCGAAGACCACAAGATTAGCAAGGCACTCAGCGGATACGACACATAAGCAAAGTTACCTCTACAGGATCTGCAGACGTTCGACGCACAGACGCTTGAAAAAATGCCGCTGTCCAACGCTCCCTGTTCGAGACAAGCTACAAGCTCGAGCGCTCGAAGTACAACGTCAGCCAGCAAGTCATCAATGTACTCACAGCTTACCGCTTCCGCTACTACCCGCTGCTGAAGGAGGTCTACACGGAAAGCTGGGCTGTCAAGCGCTTGGAGTCTTGTGCTGTCCAAGCTGGATCCTCCATCGCTGAATTGCTAGCGTGGTCGACGCACTTGACTTTGGTTCTTACGATGTCTGTATAGACAAATTAAACAAGCCCAACGACAACCAGGAAGCGACAGAGCACAGGGCAACCCAAGAGAGCAAAATCATTGACCACCAGAGGAGTGTGATTGACCAGTTAGTGGGGCTCATATAGGCACCAAGACAATCGGATGGATTCACTAGAAGCTAAGCTGACTGGCACCACAGCACAGGACTCGTAAAAACGTCAGGTTGACCAAGAACCGGAGCAGGAGAAACCATCAAAACGAAGGAGGACTTCGGTGACTCACCTTCACGCGACGTGGTTTGCGAGGTACGCCCACGAGCCGCGTTGGCAGACGGACGAGCCCAAGCAACAGCGATCGAAGGCCAAACTCCTTGTGGCTTTCATGAAGTTTTTTTCCGCCGGCTTCGCGCTAAACCCGGAAGCTACCGGCTACCGCGACGAAGTGCTTGCCTTGGGGATGCAAGTTGAAAGGGTGTGCTGGAATTTCTTAGTCAGCACCAGATTCAATCCCGCGGGTCCAGCGCCGTCGTCAAGCATCTTTATGCACTCCATTCTGCTGGAGCCTTGAACGGCCTGATAGAGCACCACCAACGACTTCTCCACACCGCTGCAATCCGAGACCCATCCCCTGGCTACGCGCAAGACGTTCTAGAGTTAGTCAACCAACAGTCTAACTAATACAGCAAACATTACACGTTCACGGTATGCCCCGTGAGATAGTGTCCGACCGTGATCCAAGGTTCACGGCCGCGTTCTGGAAGGAGGTCTTCGGCCTCCTTGGTACTCGGCTGTCGATGTCGACAGCCGACCACCCGCAGACGGATGGTCAGACCGAGCGCGTGAATCGCGTGCTCGGTGACATCCTCAAGAACTACGCCCACTCGTTCACCGAGTGGAGCGACTGTTTGCCGATGGCAGAGTTTGCCATCAACAACTCGGTGCATGCCTCTACGGGGCACACACCGTTCTACGTGAATGCCATGCGGCATCCACGAGTCTCTGCCATGCTTGGCAGGGTGACAGCTCCCTTGAACAGGAAAATTTGAACGCCGTGACACGTAGTGCCACGCGCCAGAAGAGCGTACGCGTTGCGTCTGCACCGGGTGCAGGCGCTTTCGAGAACACCTCTGTGCCGGGCACGGAAGTTACAAGCAACGACAAAGTACCTTTCGCTCCGGGAGCGAAAGAAGACGACCAAGTACCCTTCGCTCTGGGAGCGAAGGAAGAAGGCCAAGCACCTTTCGCTCCAGAAGTGAGGACAAGTGATGACCCGTCCCACGCCTGCTCCGGGAGCAGACGTGACGCAAGATGACGTGTTCTCCTCGGAGTCGAACATCGGAAACCAAGCCGATACAGTGACGACGCAGGGCGACGTCACTGCCTCGACCAAGTACATGTCCACACCCCATGTGGACACTCAAGATGACGAGCGCATCGTGCAGGGCACGATAGCGGACAAGGACACATACGACCAATGTCGATGCGAAAGCCTTCTTGCAGAATCGACAAGCCGTCATGCGGTTTGTTCGTGATGCTATTGCATCTTCTGTCGACCGACGAAAGATGAACGCTGACAAGAAGTCACGCAACAACATAGTGAGCTCAAAACGAATTCATTAGTTTTACTGTCTACGCAAAACTTGGCTAGACATGCAGTCTCGGACTTTGGAGCAAGCAAGCTTGCTCCACGCTTCATCGGCCCCTTTCGCGTCTTGCATCGCCAAGGCACAGCCTACACGCTGGACATACAAACCAGCATGAGACTGCACCCGACGTTCTAGGTCGGGCGACTGAAGGCGTATCATGAGCATGATACGCCCGCGCGCTCATTCACCATGAGCACGAAGAAGCGTGATGATCTAGCTATGACTCGTCATCCTCGTCGCGCTCGCGCGCAGAGCGCGAGCGACGCATACGAACGCTCTCAACGAGCTTCCCAAACTTCCTCTCGACGTCCTCGACTCGAGACATCGCGTCACCCGCTATCTCGCGAGAAGCGGACCTCGCGACGAGAGGTTCGAGATCAGCTGACTTTGCTCAGCGATCGTCTTCTAAGCCTCACGGCGGAAGGCAGCATAGTCAGCCGCCAGTTGCTGGAAGATCTGATCAGCCTCAAGCGGCTGATCAAAGCGACGAGGTTTCCCCCTCCGCCGGCACCTTTTCGGGCTGCCGACGGCTCAATTCGCTGGATTGTCGAGCGAATTGTAGCTCACCAGGAGCCACGCACTGACCAAGGTCAGTGTCGTTTTCGATGTCATTGGAGAGGATACCCTCCCCAACACGACTCGTGGGAACCGCGGAATATCCTCGTGAAGGATATTCCGGAAATGGTGATGGCGTACGAAGACCGCCACCACCTCCGCCCGAGCCGAGACTAGGTCTCGGCTGGACAGTGTACCACCCCACGCCCCCGGGGACGGGTAGACGCGTAACGGGATCAGGCGGGGTGCTCTCTTCCCGGCATCCGGGAAGACAGTAAAGCGCCAGTCTCGGACTTCACTGGGTACTCGTATCGTCGAGTACCCATCGACTTCGTTCTCACGCAGTCTGTCCGCATTGGGTGGACAGACTGGACACCGTTCTCCACGGGGAACGGCACAAGGTATACCAGCGCTTGCACTGAGTTCGTGCAAGCGGGTAGCCTGCCAGCGCTATTATGTCTATAATAGCGCTCACGCATGCTTTCGAGACGCTTTCAGAAAGCAGCAGCATCATGTTCCAGTTCATAACAAACTGGTTCCAGCCCTGAGTCAGTGCGACTGTCGCAGAGACCTTGCTCTTAGCGCTATGGCGCACGCCCTTGAAATAGCGAAGAACAAGGTACAGCGTCGCATAGTAGTTGCGTCGCTCATCGGAGCCGGCCGCGAAGCCGAGCGCCTCTACGATATCATCATCTTTGATGGTATCGACTTGGAAGAGAGCACAAGGTGTGCCCTGGCCGCCTTCGTCGGACCATCGGAGGCGATGAATGCGCTCCGATGATAACTTCCACGGCTCAACTCCCTGAGACTGAGCCGCGCTGCCCAACAGGCAAGGATGCCTGGGCGGAAGGAGAAACACCCGCAGACGGAGTTTCCGCGGGTCCACTGCTCTCAGACCGTGCACGCTAAGCGTGCACGACCTCGCCATCTTCTGGCGAGTCCTCACGTTGACGATGAGAGCCCGGCGACGGACTCTCGCGAAGAGGCTTGCTCACAGCAGGCTTGTCCTTCACGGGCGAAGAGTGTTCCTCTTCGTCCGCCAAAGAATCACTGCCGTAATCGACAATGAGATCAGGGTCTTCGTCATCACCATCACGTCCAGGGGACGTGGTGCCCGCAGCCTTCGCAGGCTGTGCGACAGTCGATTTACCCGCCCCGAAGGGACGGGTTGCCTTGGCGACGATGGCGCCGACTTGCTTAGCGCTCTCGCGCTCACGAGAGCTCTCTTTCTCCAATTGTAGTGCGTGATATTCACGCACTGACAGTGTCTTGCCACCCGATGGGGAATCCCCACCGGGTGCGGAGGTCTTGGGACTTTCGGGAGCCTTGGGACTCCCGAGGGACTCGGGACTTGACGCGCTCATTGCGAAATGAGCGTGAGTGTCTTCTCCGTTAGACGAAGAAGACGGAAAGTGACCACAGAAGAGATCGTGGTCACTGTTACCTCCCGAATGCGATACTCGCACTTTGAGAGGGGGTGTAGCGGGGCTACACAGGATAGTGTACCCGGGGTACACTAATACACGCAAACCCACTAGTGTGTGTGGGACACACACTAGCGACCAACATTACGAGCCGCCCATGTAACTATCATTGACGGGCGCTCAGGCGCACAGCTATTGGTTGAAAGGGTCACATTTCAAACAATCATGTGCATGCATTTCATGCAAATGCGTGAGAGCCAGCCATGCTCTCACCCTTGCAATTAGATATCATCTTAAAGGGGTTTAGCGTAAAGATAAGGCCAGCCGCCACGCGGCGGGCTGCCATTCAATTCAGTTTTCTATTTTTGATCTAAAGTGTTAAGTATTTTGTTTAGAAATACGCGAGCCCGCGTATTTCTATCTTACATACAAACTTTAAGTCTACGCTTCCTTGATACGCGCATACCGTGTATGCAAAGAAGCAGAGCGTAGCTCTCGCCCTGTTTCATAATAGCCTGGACAAAATCAATCACGGTGCCAAGATCTCCAATGCGTGCGGCAGCAATCCATCAATTACAAAGCTCGTCAAAAATGCAGCGGTCAGGCACTAAATTACCTCCAACACCAAACATCCGGGCTACAAGAGATGTATGCCCGCGCTCCAACGCCGCCCCAAAGGTCCAACGTGGCATGGGGTTGACAAAATCATTGATCAGTATCGCGATGCCCGGTATACCAACCAAAACAGAAATGTGATACCAAATAGCAAAAACCTGGCAGAGACAAGCCCTCCTAGCATACTCTGTAGAAGCATCACCGACCCCATATCGATGCTCCATGGTAGACCCGGTTGACTTGGACGAAAACAGGTCGAACGTGGGTAGCGCACAAACACTTACTCGTCACCCGACATCTTCAGCCACCCTCTAAGAACGTTTTGGCGCACTATTCCGTCCACACAAGCCAACACGCAATGCAAAAACGACCGGAAAGTTGACCGGAAATGGCCAATGAAGGATTGACAGGAAGATTCTTAGTGTTTTGCAGAGAATTTTGTGAAAAAGTAATGAAGTGATACGAACGTTGACAGGTTGCGAAACAGGATAGTAAAAATCCCGTTAATTCTCGGGACCACTCGATTGAAGAGGGTGATCCATCAGAACTTCCACGACTCCACTCCCGTCACTACATGCTCACCACCAAATACTCCACACCATGGCAAGCAGACACGAATTCGAAGTAGCCAAATCTGAGAGTGACAGTGAAGACGATTTAGTACAAGTCGCAGCTGCACAGGAACGACTTCCCGTACCGCTAATCAAGTCCGTTAAACAAGCGAAGAAGTGGCTGTCCAATCCCCTACAAGAAAGTAAGGCCAACGCGTCTGTTTGCATGTGCCTATTGTCGAAGAAGCCGTTTGCCCGTGGGTGGTTTTTGACTATGGTTGACTATAAACGAGCCGCCAAGTTTGACGAAGCAAAACAAAAGCTGGATAGTTTGCCGTTTTCCCTTCGAAAGGGTTACATTTTGTCGTTAGCCCTGTATCTTGTCCCATTTGGGTCGGAAGTGCCTGATACGATCCCGGATGTGTCGTATTCTGAAGGAGATATTCTTCGTTGTGAGCACGTTACTGGCTTCAACATTGACGCCAAGAGCGGAATTCCTAAAGGCAATATCAGCAGTTTGAACCGCATCACATTAGTGAAGAAAGCGTTGCCTTCGTCCACAGAAGATGCGCCACAAACTGCTTCGACGGAATCATGCCCGCACCTCCTACGACCACTGCAAGGGGCGACACAGGATTGGCCGGCGAAGTGGTAAGCACCGACGGTACCACAGAAGATGCTCCACAAACTGCTACGACGGAATTATGCCCGCCACCTCCTACCACCACTTCAAGCGGAGACATAAGATTGGTCGGCAAAGTGGTGAGCACCGACGTTACGTTGGAGAAGGATGCCACTACACCACCAGCTGGCCGTTGATCGTCGATACCGATAAACTAGAAGGCGGGTTGACCACTGCTATTTCCAAAACGCAATGCAAAAGAACAGACTGAGTATGCGGTTTCACCACCAGGAAAGAAGCGCGGACGTATAAAGGCAACTGCACCAGCCCCAAAGAAGCAACGCAAAAGTAACCCAGCTTCCGAACCAAGCGAAACCAAGACCTAGGGTTAATCGTCACAATGAAATGATCGTTGTTGTGGGCTTCCACCCATTTTCCGTTGATAAACCCTTGTGTGCTCACGAGATCGGATCGCTGCAACTTCGATAGGAGCGGATGGTACTGCCGCTGCTCGATAGGAGCTAAACCTGCAGAAATTTGAGCTGCTTGCTTAGAATTCATTTCTGAACTTGGTTGTAAAATGCGAACTGAGCTTGGTTGGAAAGTGCGGACTTAGTGAGCCTGAGAGTAAACATGTCTTGCGGCCGGACGTCCGACCACCTCAAGTCAACCAGACACAAATTAACGGGAAAGAAAATGGCACCAATTTGGTTTGCTGAGGATTAACCGTTACGTGCAAACTGACAGGGCAAAGTGGCCAGCGCGCTGCCGGTCAATGTGTCGAGGCAGAAGATCGTCAAGGAGACGGCCAAGTACATTTGCTACATGCCCAATGAACAGGTGGAAGGAGCTCCCAAGCAGCGGTTCATCCCGCATGGTGGACGTGCAGAAGGACCCGATGGAGCCGCCCAAGTTTCAGCACACCAAAGCAGTGCGAGGCCCGCCGTCTCCGCCTGTGCCGGTGCTCCACTCGCCGCCCAGGAAGATCAAGGTGGCAGGCCAATAGTCGTGGAAGATCCCGCCGTGCATTTTTCCATCTGGAAGAACTCGAAGGGATTCACCATCGCGGCCTTCTTGGCCTACTACTTGAGTCTGCACAAGGTGCTGACGTACGACGGTCCGGAGCCGGAGAGTCCGCTGGACGACTGTGGAGGCGTCATACAGCACCTCGATGAATAGTCGGCCAATGAGTTTCGAAGTGATTCCAGTCGGGCCGCACCATGACTCGCAGTGTCACATGCTTGCCTCGATAAGTGGAGAATGCCCTGTGCTAAGTCCAAGTGCCAGACAATCAGACGTTCATCGAGACGTGGTAGACCTCACGAGCTCTTCGTGGCGACGACGTTATCGCGTTGACGGCGGTGTCCAGCCGAAAAGGGGCCACGTTCGATGGCGGGACATCCAGCGGTTACGCCGACGGTCTGAGTCTTGGACTTGTGCCCTGGCGAGGCAGTTTTGGCGAGCCCAATATGGGCTAACCTTCGTGCAACCATAGGTGAATGCTATTGGCTAATAGCTTTCACAAATATACGCTTATTGGCTGATAGATTTCGCACCTAACCTAGGTGGACGACACAGGTAACATGCAGTAAAATATAAATTTGTGCAGGATATTACATCCAGCAGGAACAATCTAAGCTTTGTTGTAGACATCATCGATATCCGATTCTAAAGTCTATTTGGTTTCGCAAACTCGCACGACCGGTGGCTCCGCCTCTTAGCTCTGAAATAAAATTTCAGAGAAGACCTTGCTGACTGCAGGAACGGAAGAAGACCAACGCCTGGCTGCTCACGAGTTCATGGCGCATGAACTCGCCGACCACGAACACGACCGACATCGTGAAGCTCGATGTCTCCAGCTACAGTAGTGACGTTACAGCTTTATTTGCTGTGGCGGCACCCACACCAGCGCGTGATTCTAAGTCTGGTGGAAGAGAGCCCCGTCGAAGAAGACTTCTGGTTCAAATGGCTTCGGTCCAAGTGACGACCCAAGCATCAACGCGCTGACAGTGTGGACGGCGCAGACCCTGATCAACCCATCAGCGTCGACACGGGCGACAGCCCCCCTTGCGACTGGCTCTCTGTTACCAGTGGCCAACTACGAGCCTAATGATACCCCTGCAGCGGACAAGACCGCTGTACTTCCCGACATCCTGCTGCTTCGGCAGTCCATCGTCCGATACGTGCTAGACGCCATTGCAATGGCCATTGACCAAAATAAAGAAAATACAGACAAACAATGACGCAAGGACATGGAGAAATTTAAAGTTGAGGCCCGTGTATTACTATCGATCACGGGTATCACAACTAGCGCCGTGACGAACCTGGGAGCAAACAAACTGCTTCCTGGCTAGGGTTTTCATTCAAAATCGTAACCGTACTTGGCGACGCCTACACGCTAGACATACCTACGACCATGCGTCTTCATCCTACGTTCAACGTCGGCCGTCTCAAGCGCTATTATCCGGCCACTGTCCCAAACGAGAAATCGCAGCACCGTCCTGCTGGGACGGAGCGGGCTAATACTTCGACGTTCGCGGCTTCTTCGGCGCACAACCAATCTCGTGGCGCATCTCGAGGAACTGGTGCTTGTACGCCTCGTACGACAGCTCGATCCTCTGCAGTCGCTTCGCCTGGTGGACCACTTCATCCCGGAGACGCTCTGCTTCTTGATCAGTCTCGAACGCGTGGTCGATGGCCATCTCAACCTCGCCCCTAGAAGTCTGAGACGTCCACGACTGTTAGGCGCCGGAGGTGCCGACGCCGGCGGAGCAGCGATCGGCACAACAGCACGCGGCGGCGTCTGCGGCGCGGACACCGACAGAGATACCGGCGCCTTCCGGACAACATCTAGGTCCCGAGCGTCGTGGCGAGGCCCCCACGACGAGTGGCTATCAGAGTGACGGCCCTCCCCGCTGAAGAAAAGCGCTGGAACGCAGCGCTGGATCGAGGACCATCTCGTCGAACACCGCGATCACTCTACCAGTAGATGCGGCGTTCCTCATCGCGTCAGTGTCATTCCGCATGCCCGCTAATATCTTGTTCACTGGCTCGGCTTCCATCCCAGTGAGGATACGTGGGGGCCCCGAGCAAGCTTGCCGCTCGACGTTCCGGATTTGGTGGCGGCGTACGAGGCCGCCCTCTCTCGACCTCCGGCTGCCGCTTTGTCGATCAGCTCTGCGGTGCTTTGGTCAGATCCGTCGCACGCGCGCCTAGCCTGGTCGAGCGCGCGCTCGTGCCAGCCGATGAGACGACGGATACCGTCTCCAAGAGGAGCCACTTCGACATCAGCACTCCGGTCTCCGGCGGATGGACGTCGGGTGCCCGATGAGCAGTGCAGACACATTACCTGCACGTTCACGTAGAAGTAGCGGTCTTCGTCCAGCACATGTTATGGAGGTCCTGGCGCAGCGTGCCCAGGCCGTATCGATTGCACGCAGCCTGTCGCAAGACTCCGGCGAAGTCCGGCTAGACGTTCCAGCGGCGAACGAAGGCGTTTCACGATAGTCACAGCGAGTCCTCGCGAGCCCCTCGACTTGCTTGCCGCGCGAGGCGCGGAAGCGGCGAAAATAATCGCACATCTCATTAACCGGCGTAGGGTTTACCGCGCCACTAGTGCTGTACAGGACCCAGGGCGCGAGTTCGTTCTGGATACCCTCACGGTCTCTTGCCAACTGTCTCCTCGTTGCCATCTCTGTAACTTGTGCTCTGTGAGACCGAATGCGTTGTGCGGTCAAGACCACTCGTCGCTTTGAGAGCGTGCGCGAGCGCACGCTCGAGTGGCCCTGTTATCGCTGTTGCACAGCCATCACCGCGTTCAAGTCCCGTTGCATCGCCCCGGATTCCCTAAACCGTAGTCCCCTCTTGCCTTTGCCTTTCTACGTGTTCACTCTGAGAAAACGGGTGTCTGCTACCTCAAGTGGAGCGGGGTGTAACGGAGCGTTCGCCGTTATAAAGTAGGTATACACCACAATCTGATTGGCTGTGATGTGGCGCTATTTCATCGAACAATAGTCGCCCGTTTAGGTACATATTAGCCAATAAGCGTGCAGCACCCGATTTGGTGGCTGGCGGCTAACCTAGGCTTAAGTTCGGATTTTCGACCGAAGTTTTATATCACTCAAAGTTAATTTTGCTTCTAAATCGACGAGTCTTGGTCTCAAGCCCCAAGACTGTGCTTCCTCAGCACCTAGTGAAAGCTTACGTAACGGCTCGCTTTCGCCCCGTTACAGATGCTTGCAACTCCACGCGAGTCAGTATGTAAGGCGTTACGAGTGAGGTGAAGATGAATCCGCTTATAGTAGCTTAAAGTAGCTTTCGAGGGCAATGATCTCCACCCGAAGCACGTCCAACTTAACAGAGGTCGCAGGCGATCAGCTGTGGTCGCTTTCGCCTCCAGAGAAGAGGCGCAAACTGCCGTGGGTACTTTCGGTAGTGATGGCGCCATGCTATTGAGCGCGGATGATATTGCTTAGCGAGTTTGTCCCGCCCGCGGAGACGACTGCTGGGAATTTGTACACCAGGTCATTTTCACAGGAACTATCCTCTACTAACCCCCACAATGGGGGCGAGCGACAACGGCGTTTCCCACGAATCCACGACCTTGGCATCACACAGCCTCCTAGCAGCCACAACCGCTCTGCTGTCCGCTCACCGGAACTTTTGGTAGGCTAGATAGCTAAGAGAAAGCTGGTCGCCGTGCACATCGCGCTGGAAGACATGACACGAGAATGTCACACTGTAAACCAATGGTGCCAAACGCTGGAGCGTAAACTGTAGGTCGTCGAAGAAGCATGGGACACAAGGATGTCACGCGTGGTTGAAATTACGTTGGCGAAACTAAAGATCTTCCAACCGTCTCGGCACACAGACTTTCCTCAGCGTGAAATTTCGGACGGCGACGTCATCACGAGTACAGCTGAGCAAAACCCGACCACCCAGTATTTTAAGTAATGAGGTCATGCAGCCAGGCGTGGCCTTCGGTATCGCTTCAAAATGGTGGTCCCTATGGCCATTTGTGATTACAATTGCCGTTGCTGAACAACTTCAACGGACAGCCACAATCGGCGATGCTGAGCATTATTCCAAGCAGCAGCACACGACCAGTTCCAATGTGATCCAGGATAGCAGATTTGATGACTACTGGAGCGGATCCAAAGAGTCGTTGCTCGACGATCAACGTTGTGCAGCCCCAGACCCACTGGTACGACGACGACGGCGAGGTGGTCGGTTCCATCGACGGTGGAGACCGACTCGTTGCCGCTTTCCAAGTGAACGTTCACCCAACTGTAGCTCTGTGTTACGGTCCTACGGTCCATTCTACAACGGGCGCACTACTCCGGGGACTATATCTGGAACGACATTGAAGCCACAGACGGCACAGCTACAGTCATTCGTATCTGCATGGTAAACATTAACAAACAACTGAGCGGCAAGATGACAGAAGAGATAGCGGGATGGATGGTTGCGAATCACATCGACGTTGCTATCATTAGTGATCCTTGCATCCGCGACCAGCGGACCGAACAGATATGAGTCGGCGACATTGATCTGCCGAGACCAGTACCGGGTCTCATGCTCATCGGATCCAAGAAGATCGCCCTGGTGCTCAACAAGGAACGATGGGAAAACTGAATCCATAAATACAGCATACAGTATTCGCAGTCACGCAGATTAATGTGTACTATAATCCGTCTCGACAAGGCTCGGGGACTGTGGGTTATCGGACGTACACGCATAATGCAATAGGTGCACTGCTCAGTTACGGCAGACTATAGCGCTGGTCGAAGAACCGGGCACGACGGTGGGCCATTTAAATGGGGTAGTATCGGCGATCTTCTGGCCCAAATGGATGGTTTTCCCGGACGTCATGGTTGCAAACCACAAAGAGGCCTGCACCCTGAACGAATGCATAAACGCCCCTCAATCCTCACAGAACAAACGTGCGTGGATGTTCTGGCTACAGCAATCGCATAAGCTTTCGAAGAAGCAATTCGGTTCAGACGAAATTGGCGACAGACATCAAGACAACGCACGTGGTAGGCAAGACGACGCAACTGGTTTGTTAGCGGTAGTACGAGATAATTGCTGCGTAGTACGTTAGGCAAGCCGCTCCCAACAGTCTCGGCTCGCAGTGCAATCGTCCACAAGAGGACAGGAGCCCGGTACACGGAAGAGGTGCAGTCGGAGTTGAAAACCCTGCTAGACAACTGGATACCCCAATCGGAACGAGCTACACGACCCATGTATCTTAGCACGCTACCACCCGGATATGTTGGAAGTCTTTCGGAATTCGCCCGCGAATGAATTCTCCCTGACATTGAAAGGGAGAGAGGTATTCTAAAATGTGTCAGCAACCCGGTGCGTCATGGGAGAAGTACCATTACACGTTAGAGATGCAGGTTACTATCGATCGCCAATTGAAGCAGCACGTCGCGCGAGGCTTCGGAACACAGGAGATGTGGATCAACGTTCCAGCAGAAGTGATGAATCGTTAGCGTTGAGTAATTGAGCTAATTCTTCGAATCGGTCTCGCCCCTCAAAATTCTCCAACGGAAGCAGATGATTTTCTGACCGAAAGCTCAGCCGATCGACCCGACCCTGGATAACTCAAAGGCCTGCCACCATGGTGGCAAATTACCGTGTAATCCTCTTTTGCTAACCGATTGTTTCTGGTAGTGAAGTCGTTCGTAGATGTCGATGCTGACAGCGGCTCCCTGCAGCACGGTTTTCGGTTCGACCGATCCGTTGAGACGCAGCTATTTTGAAGACTCTGCTCATTGACAGGGCAAAGGAGCTATGCGAACTACTGCTGCTTGTCTCTAAGGATTGCTTAAAGTGTTATGACCGTATACCGGCTTGGGTGATGGAGCTTCTCTATCTGGGTATGGGCGTACCGGAAACAACACGAAAGCTAATGATCGAGCTCCTCGGCCCCGCTGAAATAGGTGTCCGGACACCATTGGGTGGCTCACAACAGGCGAACTTGAGTTTGGCTTCGCGCAGGGCTCTATACTCGCCATAGGCAAAAGCTTATTGCGGACGCGGATATAATTAAGAGACATGGACTTCTATTGCCGGAATTTCTCTATGTTGTCAACCATATCTAGATTCCGCGATTACGGTACAGGATGATCTTGGGAGGGGCCATCACCATGGCAGCGGGGGTGGATAAATTTATCAGAGAAGTTGCACTCTCGGTGCTTAGGCTACCATTTAATCTGTACACGGCAGTGTACTAAGACAGTATGAATGGACTGAGTTTGGAAAGCTGTGACGAAGATGTGAATATTCATAGACTTGCTGAAGCCCTCCGAATACTTAACTCACCGGAGTTACCAGTCTATCGCATCCTACTGGAACGCCTGGAAGCGTATCAAGTTTGCGCGGAACTGGCTAACAACCCGCTGTATAAACCGAAACTACCACCTCAGAAGCTCGCTCGTGGATAGCCCAACTCGATCGATATGCTGCATCCCTAGACCCCTCGCTCGACGTGGCTGTATAGCAGACGCAGCCGTCTAATGCCCGATCACAGTGGGAAAATACATGCAACCCATGGACATGACGCCCAAAGAACCCCGTCATTCACTGGTATCGATCAACTGAAAAGGACCCTATAAGCTGCGCTACGTCGAAGATATGGCAACTGATATGGGTTGACAATGACACCATTAGCGAAAGTGCTAAAGCTAGGGATGTGGAACAAGAAGGACCGCGCTGAGGTGACATCACTATATACATATGAATTCCCCAATTGTCATGGCGTCGGGAACGGCAAAACTGCGCGGTCTCGTCATGCAGTCCGATTTCTAGAGCTTGATTCTGGTCTCGCAAACTGGGAAACGCGGTGATAGGAGAAATGTGTCAACAACACGGGCGAAGCCGTGAGGGTGGAGGCAGCACGCGTTGCAGAAATTATGATGCTCGATACACCTCCGACGTGGTCTAATGGATGGCTACATCGCTTCAATATAAGGCATGGCTTCTCCAGTACGCATCGAGAGAGCGGCTCGGCAGTTGATGCACCAATCATTGATATTCAGTGAAGTTTATGGACTATGAACTTTACAACATCTTCAACATGGATGAGACTGGGCTGCTTTTCTCAATCCTCGACCGCACTCTCGCTAAGAAGCGGCTCGCGAAAAAAAGAGGCCAAGAAGCAATTTACTATCGCCTTCATATCCAACGCAGACGGCTCCAAACGGCTACCACCGTTGTTTATTGAAAAGTCGATGAAACATCGGGGTTTTAAAAGCCTACGGCCACCGAAGATACAGGTGTCAATGCTAGACTTCATAGATCGACCTGTACGACTTTGACTTTAGACATAGTTCTCTTAGCGCTAAGCTAAGAGCATATCAGCCAGGAATGTAAGACATCCACTGTTTTTATTTATTGGGCCTCTTTCGTGCACTTTGTTCGATTGATTATTTCGAATAAATCAGTTACAGTTGCTATTTCTATGGAACGATGTTTTAAAGGGACACCACGGAACTGTCCCATTTGATTTTTGAATGTCTAAGAAAATCCTGCCTCAAGTAACCCTCATCAATTTAGCTGGGGGCGCGGGTACAGGTGATAAACTTGGCATTTGTTGAGGGGCGACCCTTCGTGATGCCGCCGACCCTTCACGACTCTAAATATCGGAAAAAGAGTGAAGGTCCAAACCAAGGAGTGCTGGTCAAATTACTGGCCCAGGTTTATCCTTTCCCAGGGCACGATTGGCCGATGCAATGCAAATGTCTGTTTGCTATTGTGAATGTCCGACTGGGCACGTGATTTTTAGGGGTAATGCCAGCTGATTGGACAATAAAAAACGGGCTTCCCGAGCAGGCCCGATCTTCCAGCAGGCAGGCAGCCCATTCGATCATTTGCACGCTGGGCGAGGAGGAGCTGCTGCTGCTACTGATGCTGAAGCCGCGTCCAACCACATGATTGAAGGATGTGCGGTCGTCAATAACTTGTGCGATGTTGTCATGCATTTGGTTACTGACAGAAGTAGCGTGAGAGCAGTGTTTGCCGGAAGCGCGGACGGTGCTGACCCACCGCAGGCTTGTGGTGGTGGGTGTCTTGGGCCACCGTTGCTGGGGACTGGCAGTCAGACCACTCTGGAGAGCGACCGCCGTCAAGTCGAAGCCCCTGCGTCCTCTGGCGAGTGACACAGCTTGGCCAGCCACAGCGATACTGGAACCAGAGCACTGTCTTTAGCGACGGAGCAGTAATGGAGCTCACCGCCTGTAATGGCTCGATGTCGCGCAACGCAAAATGCCAATCCGCGTCGTCGAGCCGCAGCGGAACTCGAAGAACGCGCAGTTCGGGCAGCAGTTCGAGTTGCCAGCCTTCGAGGCGTCGATGAAGATAGTGCGGCCATCCGCGGACGGCTGACGAAGCTGCATGGTGTAGTCTGGATATCCCTTTCCGCTTCGTCGATCAGCTAGCCGACATATTCAACGACGAAGGCGTTCTTGGGAATGCGACGAGTAGCCGCCACGCCGATCTCGCAAGCCGACTCGATAATTGCCAGCGGGTACAGCTCAATGAACCGATTCCCGCACCCAATGCCGTGGATGCAGTTGTCGTCATCGCACATGGTGTTTGTACTGAAGTTCACACAGCTGGAACCACGGTCACCGACGCACACACGCGTGCAGTTGCAGCGCTTGTAGCGTGGGTGTGCAAATCGAGGTGTAGCCCCGTTCACAAAGTTAGAGAAGATGGAAGCAACATCGGGAGGCCATGCGTGCAGGACGACGTAGTCCATTTCAGTGCCAACTACTGTCGGCCACGGAGATTCCATCGTGTCGTACGAATGGCGATGCACAAGAACCGGGCCAGATCAAGTGCCACCACCTTGACGATCGTAGCGAGACACCGCTGGCATCGCGCGCATTCACGTCGTCGCGGTGATTGGCGCCGTAACGGAAGCTATTGATGGGCTGCAGCCACGCGCCTCCGCAGGTGCACATGGAATCTTAGTAGGCACGACAGGATCGGTTGCAGCGTGGCAAGGCTCCAAAAAGATGGATCCGTAGGCTGCGTCGATTCGTCGGCAAGGAAATGCCGCTGGCAAGGCGCGGCAAGATCGGCTAGCACGGCCCCGAAGGGCTGAGACTCTTTAATGAGAAACCACAGGAAGGCTGTCCGCGCACAACAAAAATGGATCGCACAGTGCCGAAGGGCTGCGCCTGGCGAACGAGGAAGCCCATGGAAGCTTGGCACTCACAGCAAGATCGGATCGCACACTCTTATGGACGCTGGCAAGTACGACACAAGTGGAGCCGACAGCTGCGGCGACTCGTCGTCATTGAAGTGAAGCGTGGACGCCGGCAAGACATAGCAGGATTGGATTGCACGATGCCTGTCGAAGGGCTACACTTGACCAACGAGGAAGCCCACGGGAGCTTGCCGCTGATAGCAAGATCGGATCGCACACTCTTGTGGACGCTGGCAAGGCACGACACGATTGAGGCCGACAGCTGCGGCGACTCATCGGCATTGCGTGGAATCCGGCAAGACATGGCAGGATTGGATCGCACGGTGCCTGTCGAAGGGCCGCGCCTGGTGAGTGAGGAAGAGCATGGAGGGCTTTCGCTCACAGCAAGATGGGATCGTACTGTGCCGAGGGGCGGCGACCTGTCGGCACGGAAGTGGTGGATGCAAGCAAGGCTCAGCGACATTGGATCTCGGGTGGTATATTACTGGAAGAAGTGAATGGTGCCGCCTCGAAACGTGCGTCAAGATGTACTATACCGGCTCGTGGATCAACCCAGCCATCGCAGCCAGCACCTTCGCTGAAAATTCAGAAAACTAAGGAGGGTTGCCGTGCGCTCATGGTGATGTTCTGTTGCAACCGGTCGCGCCGGAGGTGACTGCTCAGACCAGCCCCTTGCCAGCCCCTTGTTGGCGTTTCCGCTGTCGTCGCTGCGGTGCAGGATGCTGTGAAAGTATTCGGCACGCCGCCTTGGTCCCTTTCAAAATGACGGCAAGCCTGATGAACGCACTGGAAACGGCTAGCGGATCAAGAAGAAGAATCTCGTCGCGCCCCATATCGCTCGGTGGACGAAGTTCACGACTTCATCTCGGATGAGAACACAACAGTGGAATCCAACATCACTCTTGTGATGTGCGTCGTCGCCGTGAAGGAGAGCCTTCAGCTCTTTCGCCTCGAACTTATCGACTACATTTATGCTGACCAAGCCGATGACGTGATCCGCTTGCTCGCCAAGTTGGACACCCAGCGTCGGAGCAAATTCGTTTTCTTGCTCACGCTTAGGAAGCCCAAGAAGTGCCGCAAACGTACAATGGAGCTTCACGGTTGGCCGGGTGTATTGCTTCGTGAAGGTGCGCGGACTCCGCCTCTACTACGCGCTATCACAAGGTAATTCACAGCTCGAAAGCGGCGGTGGCGCTGCCTCTGCACGTCAGAAAGGCACGGACAGTCGTGCTCTCGATGAGCTTCTCTCGGCTACAAATGAATCTACGGGTGAGCCGTCGGGTGACGGCGTGAACAGCGCTTCTCGTGAGAACAAGGCTCCACCAAATGGCATCGGGGATGGCGATCTGAATCTGTCGCCAAAGAAGCGCGGCCGAGGTGTCAAGAGCTCCGTGAACAAGTAGACGGAGGCCTGATTGCTGACACGCGTGACACGTCTAATTTCTCGGTGGTAGCCACAGTCGTGGTATGCGATAAATGCATGTTCCATGCAAAGAAAAAAAATGTAGTGAAGAGCAAAGTTCTACGCGTATGACACACTCGACCACAACTACAAGTTTGCCGCATATGCATGTCTATCAAAGAAAATAAACAACACGTTACAGTGATCAGCAAATCATTTTCGTGAAGACGATCGGTATAAGCAAGAACACGATCCTTCGAGAGGTCACCATTGCACTAGCTTTACTGTAAATCACGAGGATGAGCGACTTCACTCCAGCTCTGTTAGATGAAGATGTCTGGTTGAGGATGAGGGTGGGCTCACATTTACTTTGGTGCTCATAATAACATGCAGGGGTCCAGGATGGTAACCGTCCTGCTCGACTCGTCCTACTTGCCGAGCGACGTCGTCTGCGATCCCCCATAAGCGGAGCTGCTTCGGCCGCGCCTACAACTGTAAGAAGTCCGACGCCACAATGGGTACGGCTGCGCACCGAAGAGGAAGAACCAAATGCGGCAGAACCACCCAGCAAGCTTTCCAGATTACTCATCCGCCGTCGCGGCACAAGGTGGTCTGCAGAGATTATTGCTGATGATCAGACACCATCGTGGGATGATACCTAGACATTAGCTCGGAACAACAACGCGGCTTACGTTCGGAAGTTTCGATCTCGTTTAGCTCTTCAAGCCTCATATGAAAGTATTTACTCCTGCACAGAGTTAGACAGGATTGATCGTGGGTATTAGCTACACATTCCTACCATCGAGCAACTTGAAGATATTTCGAAAAGAGCATTGTCTAGAATGGAGATGTACCAAGCCGAAGACAAACCATGTGGCACTGCGAGACACTCCACGAGTTAAAAATATCCAGCGAACGCTCATTACAGCATATCCCCTCATGGTAAATCGCTTGCTCTTTGACTTGACATAGATGATAAAACTAATAGTTGGTGTGATCATGGCAGCGCATGCAACGACGCCAACAAATTCCAGAAAAAGTATCCGCTGTTTATCGTGAATCAATAAGATGCATCTAATATTTTAAGCGAGCTGAAACACCTGCTTCTCTATCCACCAGGCTGGCTTACTTATCCGCTACCTGCAGTGTCCCATGCGACCTAACTTTGACCGCTAAAGAGCTTTCTAAAAGTATGGAGAAACATTCATTAAAAGTATGTTTTTGGCGAGAAAAAACTTCGTTCGGACAAGACTGTCAACCCTTGCCCCCGTGATGTCGATATGGAATGGAAATAACAATGGCTGGTTACCGAGGCGTCTCGAAGGTCTCACTCGGACAGATGAGCAGGCTATCGCTGGGGCTTACATATTATTTTGCGCGGGCCCCGTAAAGTGACCACCCTGTTCTACGCGTCCTTTTGGCACAGTAAGACACGCCAAGATGCAGTGATTGTCACACACATGCAGTGATGTGGCGGCGTACCTCAGAAAATCGTTATATGTCGCACTCTCAAGAACAAAACGATATGCACTCTCAAACCCTCACAGCCTTCCCCACAGACACGCCCGATTATATTGCCCGATTCAAACCGGACGCTAGATCTGCAGATCAGATGAAGCGCCTACTGTATATGCACTATTCATTTAAATAACAGCAGCTTCTTTTCAGACAGCAGAAAATGACCAGAACAGTATTTGATTAGCTTCATATCGATCTTTATAAACTACCAAACTTTAGTTGGCTCCTGAATTCCATAACAATGACAATCTGCTCGAAGTCACTTGCCGACGAATGCACCTGATACGGTACAATACTGGTGCATGTATCCACTTGTCGGCTAACCGCGCACAAAAGCGTCTATTGGACATTTTTCGAAATGCACCTGGACTAACTCGCACAAAACTTCCTACTATAGCTTTGATTTGATATGATTCGTCCAACGCATGGACCATGGCGCACACTATCAAGAATCTCCGTTGCAACGCGCAAGCCCAGCGTGCAGCACCTAGTGTCATAGCAGAATTTGTCCTGGTAAGAGTGCATGGTTGCCTAGAGCAGAGCAAACTATAAACTGATGGTGTTATGTGCTATAATAATATTGTTTG
>JAAVTI010001073.1:0-21869 GCA_011947335.1 Phytophthora constricta | reverse complement strand
AGTCCTCGTCACAGTGGTGGTGATACGGGTGTGATGACTGGGGTTTTAGCAGTAGAGCAAGTGAATGAGCAGGCCGAGAGTGATTATTATGCTCACGACTTCGTTCCGGATATTGATCATGGGGATGATCATGGTGACGGAGCAAGGGATACTCTTCCGGATTATAGCGGGGCTGGTGATGGTGATGAACCCCTAGAAGACACTGATCAAGTCGGCACGGACACGGGTAGCGCCTGGTGGTACTTCGACACAGCGTCTAATTCTCACGTGACTGGGTCTTGTGCGTCTTTGTGACGTTCACTGAAGAGACTACCGTGTTGAGAAGTATCCGAGGAGTGTCGCCAAGCATTTCAGCCCGGATAGCAGGGGTTGGAACAGTTGTCATGGTGTCGGAGGTTGACGGGGAGCAAGTGGTGATGTACGTGGATGACGTATTCTATGTATCTGGAGCCGAATTCGGTTTATTTTTGCCTGGACTGGCGCATGAGCAAGGATTCGAGTTCAACTTCGACTCCACCACGCGCAACTTCACCATATTAATGGAAGGAAGAACGGTGGCTTTAGCCACACCACAAGAAGCGACTTGGGGCTTCCAAGTGACACACCCGTCTGGTGGAGGAATGACAATGCCGCGTGATTCTCTCCTGGGCAACTACACAGTGGCGGTGGGGTTGGTTCTTTGAAACTTTGGCATGAGCGCTTTGTCATACTTGTCCCCAGTATTTGAAAACTATGGTGGACAAGGGTTTAGTGCGGGGTATGATGCTCACTCAGCGTCAGCAGAACACGTGTGATGCTTGTCACTTGGGAAAGCAGAAGAAGCAGAAGCATAGGAAGAAGCTTGATCGCGCCACCGAGGAGCCAAACAAGCCATGTATGCTGATCTTCTTATTCCAAGTAAGGGAAACGGGACTCGCTATGAGGCAGTGCTCGCTATTATGGACGGATATTCACGGTTCGTCACTGTGAAGCTGTTGACTAGCAAGGAGAGTGATGCGGTGAACAAGTGCCTAAAGAAATACGTACTCTGGGCTGAACGCCAAGCTGGTCGAGATAAGAGTGGAGCTTCGTACCAAGTGAAACGGCTTTGGACCGACAAGGGCGGAGAGTTCGTGAACAGAGATATGGTTCATTGGTATGCTGCGCAAGGCATTGAGCACGTTCCTGTCGGGCCCAAGAGTTCTCAACTAAACTTGTGCGAGCGGGCCCACCAGTCGCTAGTGGCCATGATGAAGGCGACAATGGAGCATTCAGGGTTTTCTCGTAGTCTTTGGCCTGAAGCACTGCTGCACACTGTTTACGTGAAGAACCGTGTGTTCAAAAAGGCAACGCGGGGCATTCCGTACGCGATGATGTTCGGAGTCAAGCCTGACGTCCATCACATCCGCAAATTCGGTGCATTAGCATATGTACACGTTCCAGTTACCGGACGGCGCAAGCACCAAGACAATGCGAAGATTGGCTTCGTGCTTGGATATGCAGAGGACGTAGTGGGGTGCAAAGTCTACTTTCCGAGGAACACACTGCAAAGTTTGTCTCGGACTTGCGAGTAGCCGAAGACGTGGTCTACCGCGACCGTCACTCCGTTGAAATAGTCATGAGGACCTGGAGTCATTGCACTGCGCTCGGTATGAGGCTGGCGATGAACAAGGAGATGGTTCGAGTCATGATGTGGACATGGCTACACAACGACTTAGTGATTGTGACAATTCTGTGGAGGCATCGGAGTACGAATCAACCGTGGCGGCATCGGTGGTGGACAAGACTGCTGGTGTGCTGTCGACCGATTACGAAGGTGCCAACCTCGACGAGGCTGCCGATGCCGATGAAGACGTCGGTGCACAGTACGTGAGCCAAATGGGTCAATACAGAGAGATCGAAGGCGGTGAGCACCACACTATTGATGACGAACAGCATGACGAACATGGCGTTTCCAGTCTGCAGAATCGCGGCGAAACCATTGCAAGAAACTCAGATGCACGCTCTGACGTGGACAAAAGGAGTACAGACGATGCTGATGAAGTAGCGTCGGTGGCCGGAACCTGTGGCACGGAGATGAACCTGGAACCATACTCGGACGAGGAGGAAAAACAGGATGCGGACGAGGAAATCACCGTGGCTAGTGTGTTCGCACACGAACAGGACGATTGTTTTGATGAAACAGAGAAGCCGACTGCAGTAAACAACAGTGAAACGGTTGACGCCTGTGCCCTGCTGTTGCCGAAGCAGACTGGCAAACGCACCCATCGTGACGAGACACCGTCAGAAGAAGCTCGCGTCGAACAAGCGGCTACTAAGCAGGAACCAAAGAAGACTCGCACTGGCCTTCGGGAGTATCATGAGCGCAGACGCCCTCGGTACTTGGATAATTTTGTGGTGAACATGACGCAGAGCCGATCGCGCATTTTGGACAAAAATGGACGCCCGATCCGAGCTAGTGAGGTGCCCATCCCAAGAAACCGTCGTGCAGCGATGCGTTCCAAGTGGAAAGATCTCTGGATACTAGCAGAGATGGAGGAGATGGCTGCACTTAAAGCCAAAGGTGTCATTATGGAAATCTCGAGTGACGAAGTGCCTGCAGATGCAAAACCAGTAAGCACAATGTGGGTATACGCGTTGAAGTCCGATCACCAGGGATATGTGATTAGATTCAAGGCTCGTGTTGTAGCCCTGGGTAACTACCAACGCCCTGGCATTGATTTTCGCGAAACGTTTGCACCTGTGGCGAGAATGTCTTCGTTCGGCTGCTGTTAGCGATTGCAGCGGAGCTGGGTCTTGATGTTTACGGTGGGGATATCAACACGGCATACCTGAACGCCTGGCTTGCCATTCGGCAGTATTTGAAATCCATTGATGGTTATCCATGCATGGTAAATGGCCACATGTACGTGGTTCTGAAGGCGCTGTACGGACTCAGGCAGTCAGGAAGAGAATGAACTCAGAGCTAAACCAGTGGTTCATCGACCATGAATTTCTTCGCTCGCTGACTCAACCGTGCCTCTACTACCGCTTGGACGGAGAGACGATCGTGTACGTTCTCGTCTACGCGGACGAAATTTTGGTGGCCACAAACAACGAGGAGTACAAGACGAAGATGTTTAACGAACTGGATGAGGCATTCGGCATCAAGGACCAGGGGCTTCTGACGGAGTACTTAGGCGTGGAAGTTCTCCAGACACCAGAACAAATCACGATCCGTCAAGGCAAATATGCGCGTGAGATTTTGACCAAGTTTGGGTACGATCAAGCCCATGCAGTCGGAAACCCGATGGAGGTGAACGTTCGCTTAGCACCATTGAATGATGGCGAGACGTCAGACACTAGCTTCCCGTACCGCGAGGCAATAGGGATATTGATGTATCTAGCTACAAGTACGAGACCAGACCTGGCATTCGCACTTGGTCAGCTGAGCCGCTTTGTCGCTAATCCATCTCCAAGCACGTTGGTACTGTGAAGCGTGTGCTGCGCTACATAGCTGGCACTCTGGACTATGGAATAACGTACACAAGAAAGCAGAACGCAACTGGCAACGTTGTGCTGGAAGGATTTTGCGACAGCGACTGGGCGAATGATCCTGAGCAGCGTAAGAGTACTACCGGGGTTGTATTCACGATTGCGGGAGGAGCTATTGCGTGGATGTGGCGACGCTAGTCGATTATTGCGCTGTCATGCCGAAGCATTGTACGTGGCTTCCTGTGAAGCGACAATGGAGGCAGTTGCTGAGAGCAACATTCTGCAAGAAATCCTGCCAAGTCGCCGTACGCGCCACATTGAGCTCCGTTGGCACTACGTTCGCGAACAGGTGGAGAAGGAGTCATCGACATGGACAAGGTGAAGGGTGGAAAAACGAACCCTGCGGACACGTTCACCAAGCCTCTCGACAAGAATCGGCTCAAGGGGTTGCTGCTACTTGTGGGCATTGGGACTCCAAGTGATCGAAGAGCAATCTTCGAGGGGGCGTGTTGGAATGCATATCTGGGACCTGTTTTACCGTTCATGAGAACAGAGTTGAGAAGCGAAGAGATCAGGTCGTTGTATGGGAAACGGGCTTGGACCCGTGAGTGCTGGTAGGGGCTCCGGTAGCGAGTAGCTAACACCAAAATCAATTTATCTTCATTTTTCCTTCGTGGCGCACAAGTGGTGGAACGGGTCTACATTCCAACATTGTGCTTTCTGTTTTAGAGGGCCCTCCCGACAAGGTCGCTCCTTAGTTTTTCGCGACAAAAGAATGCACTTTCAGCGCTTTTTCATGACATTAAAAACATTTTGGGGCGCAAGATATGTAAAAAAGCATTTGCATGGATATATTCTTCTCAAAACTGGATTGGGTGGTTGGTTAATCGCCCAAACCCAATCGCCCCGCCAATCGCCAAGCCATAAAAACTATAATTAGCAGCAAGTCGCACTTAGACGAGGTTGCTGTGGTACCCAATTGGTGTGGGGCGATCCGCAAAATGACTCGGATTTGTATAGGATCGGTTTTGACTTGAGCCAAATTTGGCCGGAATTCACATAGTAATCCTCAGACTTTGAATACATGTACCCGCTTAAATGGAATAAAATGTCGGTTCCCGATGACCAACGTGGCACGCGTGTTTACAAAGCTAAGCAGTTATTGCTAAATCCCCTCAAACGTTATGTGATATAAAAAAATCGGAAATATGCCTCCAAATGGGTACTTAACTATAGAAAATACACCTTCGTCCAGGTCGATCTGTGTGAAGTCTCCATTGACACCAGCATTTCTGCCCTTGTGTATCCCCCAATTCCTCTCGGAACACTCGCTGGATTTCACGAAACCAGTTCACAAATCCGTCTGCCACTCCTACAGTATCGACACGTACTAAAATCATCCCCGAAACAATGTTACAGAAATCCAGAGCAGTGCTTCAAGTCCATCGTGCAATGTGGTTACTTCGGTCGTCATGGAGAGAAGAATTTTCGTCACCACTTACAATGTCGTGGCGACGCAGAGCTGTGGAAAACCAGATTGTGATTGTAAGATTGTCAATATTGACAAACGTAGTTTGGTTGAGTTTTCCATGGATATTGCACAAAATTTCAGCACTATATTATAGTGCTGAAAGTTTGCAGCTTTTGAGCGTTAATGAGCAACATTCGAGATTTTTTCGTTGGCGACGGCATTGCTAACGAGCGAGAGATTGCAAGATGAGCTTTGTGAGCTTTGTGAGCTCTGAGCACATTTGGTTGGATGATAGGTGCTCTGCAGGATGAATGGCAGAAGCTGCACCTTAGTCACCCCTAAAACGGCACACCCCAAGATAGGAATACCCTTAAATTGGATTAATTTTGCCGTGCCGCACGCCATGACAATTGAGGGGTTCACTGAACATTAGTACTGTAGAATGTATTCTGTGGAGCAGATTCAGATATCGCTTTCACTTCCGGTACGGGGTCTATTTAATAACTTTTTCCCGCTTTATACTATAGAGGTCCAGGTCTCGTTTGAATTTAGGCGCGAATCGCACCTAAAGATTCGCGTCCTTGGCGTTCAACCTCTTCGCCATGGGAGGCTGGATACGCATTGAGTTCAAGAGAAGCATTATGAAGCAGCACAATGAGTGTCCAATGATGTCCCAGCGCCAGCTAGCGGCGTGGGCGGAGGGCTAGTTCAAGCCAATATTCGGGTCGAGTTTCTGCCTCCAAACACAACAGCGTTCTTGCAGCCGATGGATGCCGGCATCATATCCGCATTCAAGCGGGCTTACAGAAGGAAACAACTCCGATGGGTGTACGAGAAGGTGAAGAATATCGACCGGATACCGCGAGAGCAAGAGTCGAAGCTGCAAGGGAAGAACCCGTATGCCGTCGACCAGTTGCAGGCCATGCAATGGAGTCAAGAGATTTGAGGCGACCTGCAGGCGCAGCGCACGATCAAAATTTGCTTCGCTCACACGGGCATCTTGTTTAGAGGCGTCGAAGAGGAGCCCGATGGCTGCAGCTACGGCGATGTCGGCGTCGAGCCGGTCATCATCAGTGCGATGCACATCTAGACTGCCAGACCTAATACTTTAATACTTTATATTCTTCTCTAAGCATACAGTGTACCGGAAGTGAAAGCGAAATCTGTCCCAGGGTCACCGTGCCGCTTGATGCGAAACATACGATTGATTGCGCCATTCACTATCACAGTACAGAATTCCCCGGCAAAGGGAGAAATGTAGGATCAATAATAACTAAGAGGTAACAAACTACACGTGTACGCACATAGTCGCGGTTATAAGGAAGTGGCTGAATCTTTGTACTATCTGTGCGAGGTAAATCAGGGATTGCAATTCTCCCTATTGCCGGGAAATTCTGTATGATCTTACAATCCCTTGATACTAGCACTGGCTTGTTGCGTTGCCTTAGGGCTAGTGATGAAGGGAGACAAGCGCTACATTTTAAGGGTTAATTGTGAATCAGGCGTACCTGTGCAGTGTTAATTGCTTCCAACACATGTTAAGGTGTGGAATTCGATCCGCACCTTAGGTTTTTCAAAGTCGTATTTTACAGCCAGCGTCTGTATGCCGCATTTATTTCTCTTGGCCCTCGATTTTTGCGATCGTCGTGGGATGGGAATCGTATGTTACGGTTGTTGCTATTAACGTAAATTCCCGAACAATACCCGGGGCACTATTTAACAGTACCCTCATCTGCTCACAAAAGGTTACACTGTATTACTCGTGGTTACAGTCTACTTTGCCATGCCTACTCGTCAATCAGAGCAATGTCATCGAGCGCATCGTGAAGATCGTCGAGGTTGAAGTCAACCTCGTCCTGCTCGGCCTCCCTCGAAGCCTCCCACTTCCCTTGAAACCTCTCTCCGTACACGTCGTGTCTTGCAATATGCCAGTCCATGCAGTGGTCAGCAAAACCTGCAGCAGCGACTGAATTTGGCCACCGTACCGCTGTCCGTGTGGCGCCAAGCCTTCCTGACCCACCCGCAGACAATCCCTACCGACGGCATACGAAGGTTACCGAACCTGGTGTACTCCACCTTATCGCTCTCCTTCCACGCGTTAATCTCGAGGTACAACAGGTCCTTGAACGTCTTGTAGATGCCGATATCGCCCGCTTGTAGGTATGGCGTGAGTCCCCCAGGAATGACACACATGCTCACGTTACGAGCAGCGCACTTAGCTTCACCTCCTTGGAGATATGCGCGCGCATCGAGTCCCAAACAAGATGCTTTCCTTCGCCCGTATCGACTAGCGGGAAGGCGAGGTCAATCCAGCGCTTCGACAGCTGGCTGTCAACCCACGCGCGAGGCTGGTGGGCCACATAAACGCCACCAACTTTGTCAAACGAGGGCAATGCTTTACCCTTCCATATCAGAAGTGGTGGAAGCTTTTTGCCCGACGCTGGCACCGCCAATACTGCGGTAATCCGCATCGATGAAAACCCAGTCGAGCGGACCACAACGTGGCGACTTCCGGTGATGTCCACGGTCTGATTACGCGCGTCTTCAAAATAGACGGCCGTTTCATCCATCAGAATCGTGCGCTCTAGGTCCATTTCAGGCTTAGCAATTTGCAGGAACTTCATGTACGAAACGGCGCGATCCACTAGCTTGTCATCACTGAGCGTTGTGAGGCTGGTGCGACGCCGGAGAGACAGCCCGTAGCGACGCATGAAGCTCGTGATCCAGTGAGGGGAGGCTGTGAAGCCACCAGGGCTGGCGCTGCTGGTACATTGACACGCGAAAATAACTCTGGCCATATGGCCAATCCACGCACGTGTCACCTTCTCCTTCTTGAGCCTCTTGGCCACGACCTCATCGTAGAGCGCTTCCTCCATTGCGCCTGAAAGAGGACGCCTCCCACCACCTGCTACACGTCTGTTGGCCGGGCCAGCAGCCAGCAGTTTTTCACGGTCACGCCACCACCTGCGCACGCTGCCGCCGTCTAGCTTCCAGCCCTTCGCACTGAAGTGCTTAATTGCTCGCGTAGGGACGCCGTCGCCTTCTTGTTCGATCCACCGAAGGACCACTTGCTTGCGCCAAATGCTGATGGGGATCCTTGTTGGCATTTTGGCGAATAATGACGTTCTGGTAGCTCGAAATAGATCTGGGCTGCTTGAATGGTTGGCTATGGCTGCTTTAAATAGTGAGGTAGCCTCTAATGAGATGGTTGGTCGCCGGAGTGGCCAGTGAAGGCAAGGTTACATGGGGTTACGATGAGGTTACTCCGAGAGGGTACTATTCGGGTACAGGGTATTATTCGGGAATTTCCGTTAATAGCCTGCAATCGGCCAGTGACTCGTTTAGAAGTGATCGGCTCGCTGGCCGATCACTGCCAAATCATCATCGTTTTGCTGTCCAGTTTGGCCGTTGTCCATTCCACAATTTGCCTGAACGCCAAATCTGAATTCGAGCTAGAAGAAACCCATCGCAAGGCCAACAATGCGTCTGAGCTGTATCTTGCTGATGGCAGCGACGACTCTCCTCGCCAGCAGTGAAGCTCTAACGGAATTTGGTCATAATCAGGCGGCGAAGATTACCTCGAACACGGTCGACTCCTTTGAACCTGCTCAACACGACGGCCACACTAAACGGTTCTGGAGGTCTTACAGCGACGAAGAGAGGGCTTTCGCAAAACCAGAAGTGTTCGCGAATATCAAGGGGATCGATCGCACAAAGGCCGAGGCAAAAGAATGGCTGACGCTTTGGCTGAATCAGGAGAACGCGTGGAGAGCGTCGCTAAGAAGTTGGGGTTGTCCGGACTGGCGAATGAGAAGGCTTTGAACTCTGCGGCCCTGCAGAAATACCGGAACATGGTTCATAAACGCAAGGGAGAAAGCTTGAGCGGGACAGCGACGTTTTCACGAATTGACGGGATTGCCCGTACCAAGACCCAAACCAAGCATTTATTTAGGAAATGGCTTCAGAACGAAGAAAGCGTTGAGAGCGTGGCCAAGAAATTGGGCGTGTTTGGGTTGAAGCAAGAAGAAGCCGTTAAGTCCCTGAATTGGCGAGCCCTAGCTTCCTACCAAAAGATGTTCTCGAAGTGGAAGTCAACGAAGGTTTTCGCGACCGTTGACAGGGCTACAATGACGGAGTCCCAGACACACAAATGGCTACTTGAAATGCTTGAGAACAAGGAAACCACAGAAAAGGTCGCCAAGAAGCTCGGTGTGTGGGGCATAAAACAAGAGGACATCCCAAACGCCCTGAACTGGCCAGCCCTCGTCAAGTACGTGCGGATGAAAAAGGGCTTGATGCGATGTAGGTGGTGAATATCTCGCTGGACACAGATTGTTAACCTCTTTGCAATAGACGCGGTATGAAAACATTCAGAGTTTACGTTTATCTGCGATCGTTGATAAGACTTGAAAATAAGCTTGAGTGACACTAATACGCATAAAATACATCAGGATATATTTTTGTCACGGCTGTCGAGTGCACCAGAACCTACAGGAACTTCTTAGCCTCACCCATGTCATGTTTCTTCTCAAACAAAGTTAAAATAGCGCACGACACACACGTGGACTTTTCTGACCAACGGAGATCGTATCGAATGCAAGAGAGCTATTACAGGCTGGTACAGTCTATCAAACTTTTCGTTGAACTCCCTTGCCTGTTGCATCTTCTTGTGTAATACCGAGGCGAAGTTGTCCATCTGCACATATTGTAAGCATCATTAGGTGCGCCTTGAAACTGAACGGTGCCACCGCCCGGAACTTGTTGCAGCACTTGCGCATATTCGGGAAGAAAGACATGATCCATGTCACTCAGCCCCCAACGTTGCTACCACGCTTACTTTGAGCAAGTTTGCTCTTACTTGAGGTTTTGATGGCCTACCTAGAGAGCAAATCTGCATCTCTGGCAGACCTCTGTGCATCTCCAGATCTCGGTTCGGTTTCTTGTTCCTCTGAAAGGCTCAGTGGTGGCATTTGCGCGGAGTTGGCGACCATTGCCGCTCGGAGTATTGAGTGGTAGCACAGCGCTTCGGTCAAAACCTGCACGGTTGTTCTTTTCGGCCAAGCTGACCAGCTGCAGTGGTCGACGATAACGACTCGTCCGCGTTGCAGTCTTCTCGTTTCCGCGCATGGTACGGCGTCGGCTGCGAGACGGTGAATCAACGATCTTTATCGGCAAAAAATTGTCAAGAACTTAGCGCTGGAGCAAACCATCGGGCAGGTATGTTTGTACCTACCAGTAGGAAGTTGATATCTGGGTCGCTCCGCGCGCCCTCAATCTGAAGAAAAGCGTGAGTTGAATAACAAAAAATGGAGGGTCATTATTTTAGCACGTACAGCGTCAATCATGAGTGTTGCGCGGTCCTGGCAAATTCGCAGCAGCGCTGTAATTACTGGTGGTTCGAGCGTGTCAAACTCAGAGGTGAGACTACTTTATCCTAGTACCCCATGGGCGGGGGCCAGAGTCGCTGCTGGTATAGCGTTTTTTTTTTTTGTTACGGATCCGAGCAGTTGGTGATACCCATCAACTTCACAATTCTTGCAGCGCCAGCAATCACCTCTTTGGTGCTTGTGAGAGGACTTGCTTGTGTATACTCAGTACAGGCCACATCCACTTCAGCAGCCCGCAGCTTTTGCTCCAGCAACCGAGGGTCCTCGGTTGATGCTGATAACTGTGAGAGCTCTAGCGAATGTAGTTGTTCTTCCAGTTCTGTCTGATTAAGTCTAATCTGTTTGAGTCGTGTCTCGTAAAGCTTGGCTTGCTCCTCAAAGCTACCTCGCGCTGCATAAATTTTAGAAAATAAGTTCCATTTTGAAGAAGTTAGTTACGTAGACGAATCCGATTGTTGGGCCACATCATGAGGTCCTCGCCATGCCAACGAGGCCGATCTTGGGGTAAGAAAATTAAAACTGCACTGTGTTGTAATGTGCTTTACTAACATGCATGCGTATTGATCGCTAAAGAGAAGTGTATACTCTACTCAATATCACCCAATTCTTCAAGCTCGTCCATGCAGTGCTCGATATCGTCGTCAGAGTCTATCTCTTCTTCATCTACCCAAAGCTGCTCCAAGTCTGTCACTGTTGATTCCATCTCAACCGCAGACACATCGTTCTCAGCACGTGAACGAATATCAGTTGTCAAACCAACCTTTGAAAAGCCACTAGTTATGACAGTTGAAGATAGAGCGTCCCAACAAGACATGACCCACCCTGTTATCTGTGGACGGCGTGGTGGCTTCAACTTAAAAGCTCAGGAGACATTCCTTGTTCTGTAGCTACCTCTTTTGCCCTCATCGATAGCATCATGCGTGAAACGGGAGCACCGTCCATTTATAATTGCGTTAATCCACAATGAGAACTGTCGCTTCTCCTAGCTCCCGCAGGTTACGATGGCTACCACGACCAGAAGCACACACAGCATGAATTTTTGCTTCGGCCTTTTCCCACTTTTTTATACTAGTTTTCGCTTTTTCGCAAGGCCGTGTTCGCTGAAATAGTCTAGCACATTTTTTGTAGGAGTACGATGTTGAGATTCTTATATCTTTTGGCGGCTTCTTACCGTCACCCTTGACTATACGGTATACTTATTACGGGACCAATTGGATAGTGTACGGGTTGCCCGGCTTTTCAATAATCCGTTATTCCGTCAATACTAGGGCTTCGCGAAGGCTGGGATAGGAATCAACTAGAATATTTATTTTTAGAGGAAAACCACCAGTCATTTAATCGCTCATTTCTGCAAGTCTGCAGAAATGAGCTGCTAGGCGGCTGTCGTCAGCCGCCTGTCGTTTGCCCGCTACTGCCGTCTTATTGATCTGCCGGCGTCTAACTCGCTCATCAGCTGCTACCTGTTTGCGTTTGGTGCTATTGGGCTCCCTCACTGTGGTGTGGTGCTTGCTGCCGTCTCCATGTTCCGTCACCTGTCGTCGTTTCCGTTTTCCTTGTGCGCGGTGGTCATCACCGTCACTAACTCGCGTCATTGGTAGCCGGTTGCCGTATTGGGCCGCTGATCCTCGCACCGTGGCACCGTTCACCGCTGGCATTGCTGTTCGTCGTGACACTGCTTCGTTCACCGCTGGTACTGCGTCTTTCACCACCGGTACTGCATCGTTCACCACCGGTACTGCATTGTTCACCGCTGGTACTGCGTCTTTCACCACCGGTACTGCATCGTTCACCACCGGTACTGCATCGTTCACCACCGGTACTGCATCGTTCCCCGCCGGAACTGGATCGTTCACCGCCAGTACTACTTGCTGCACTGCACCATCAGCTGCAACTACTGCCGAGGACTGCTTGCCACCGTCGTCAACTGTCGTCGTCACCCTTGTCTGGACGCCGTCACCATTAGCTGTAGGCGCCTGGTCACTGCCCGCACTGCTCGCCACTTGTGACTGTGCATCACCTTCACTCGCTGGCCCACGGGGTCGTGCTGCATCTTCCGTCGTGATCGTTGCTTGAGCCGGCATACCGCCACCATTGATCGCCGTTAATTGCTCACTGCGACGCCGTGCTTCTTCCTCGGCACGCCATTTTGCTGCTCTCGTCACCGGACCTGCATTCGACAACTGCTCACCGCTCCACTGACTGCCAGAGGCTGTGCTGTCACTGCCATGTCGGGGTACACGTCCTCACCTGCTGCCCGTCCTGCTGATGTAGCTGCTGTGACTGTAGCCGTCACTGCCGCCGCGTCTGATTCACGCGTCGTCACCTTATCCGTCGTCACATTCGATTCGTCTACCGTCAGTGCTGTGACCGTCAACGTCTTCGCCGCCACTGCTGTCAACGTCCCTGGCGTCTCTGCTGTCGTCGTCCTTGGCGTCACTGCTGTTGCCGTTCTGTACATCACTGCTGTCGACGTTCTGGACGTCACTGCTGTCGTCGTTCTGGGCGTCACTGCTGTCACCGTCGTAAACGTCACTGCTGGGTGTGACTGCTGTCGCCACCGTTCTCACTAGCACTGCTGCAACCCTGCCGTTCTGGTCGTAGGTTGTGCTGCCGTCAACGTCTTCTGGATCTTGCCAACTGCTGCACAAAATGCTGGAGCGCTCGACAAGGCATCCGCCACCACGTTTGTGTTTCCTGGCCCATAGACGATCTCGAACTCGTACTCCTGGACCTGTGAAGCCGTCCTGTCGGGTTTGGTCTCGTCATGAGTCATTTTAGCGCGGAATGGTCTGTCATAATGGTAAAGGCTCTACCATACAAGTAGGTTCTAAACAGCTTTATGGACCATATCACCGGCAAGCATCCGAGCTCTGTAATCGAGTAGTTAGCCTCTGCCGAGCTGTTCATCTTGCTCGCGTACGCTACTGGCTGCCATCCTCGGCCCACGTCCTGCATTCTAAACAACTAGTGGAGTGTCACGTCTGTCGGCCACGCACACTTTCCTGTCACAAAAACTGGACCTATCTTAAAGCATGGGTACACATCGCTATGGGTCGCGGTTGTAATTTAGCTTTGGCATATTGCATGCGATAATGCATATTTGCGAAAACGTGACGCCTGCTGCCGTCACTTTACAATCAGCCGCACGCCAGTCATGGCGCCGTTAACGCCTCCGCCGTCGCTGCCGTCGCCTGGACCCCGAGTCTGCCCCACGTGCGGAGCGGACGTGCACGGCTACCAGCCCCGCATGTGGGAGGCCGACAATAATCGAGCCCGCTGTGCGTGTTGCGGGCTTCGCCTGTTGTGGGAGTCGTTTCCGGCTCCCGAAGTTCGGAGCCAGGCGCGGCGGTGCGGTGCTTGCGAGGCGTCTCCGCGCAGTGACCTCTTCTGGCACCAGGCCGAGAAGGCCCAGTCAGCGCATGTGGAGCTGCGCCAACTGGCGCGCCGTGAGGCGAGCGCATATGCAGTTGCAGAGCTGATGGGGCCGCCTCCGCAATCACCATCAGCCCCGCGGCATCGTCGTCATCGGCGACGAACACCATATAAGAAACAGCATAAATTAATAAATAAGAAACGTTAATAAATTTGCGATATATTATAAATAAAGTGTCACTTCTTGCAAGCGCGTTAAAACCGTTTCTACAAGGTGCGCTGCATATTGCCTGTATATGCATCAAGTCGACGGACTTCTTGCTTCGACAGGGTACTCCCAAGCCCCAATACGATGTAGGAGGGCCAACTTAGCCCAGTGCGTGGTGGGGTCCCAGCACTGGGGAGGCGTGCCTCTGGATTTTATCCTCCCGTCAACGACGGGTGAGCACGCCTGCCAAATTGCCACAGCACCCCTCCAACAGACGTAGAGGATAGCTGTACTGTCCATAACGTGTACCCATTCTCTTAAGGTACAGTGAATCCTACATAAGGTTTAGGAGAATGGTACATGGGATAAGAAAAGGGAACATTCGGTCCATTTCAAGCCAAGACCAGACCAGACCCACTCCAAGTGTTGCATTGCTCATGCAATGCACTTAGACGTTCTGGCTAACATCCTCTGTGTATTTCGATGCACTTTGGACAGATTTTAGTAACGTACAACAACATTTATAATCAAGAGTAATTGTACAAAAAAGATAGCCCCTCGCCAGAAGAAAAGAAAGCGGTGCGTTTTCACTCCAAATGTCTTATGTTATGCATTTTTACCCATGTTTTTTTATTGTGCTTTTGTGCTTTCCAGTTGTACGGCCGCGGGGCTTCTTGAACGAGCAATGACTCTTTGCGCGTAAACGTCTCTCCTTCTCAAACGGAGACCCCTGGAACTAAACGCCGACGTCAAGGAAGACGTAGACAAGCCGAGACCCGGTTCAAAAAAGCGATGAGGGAGTTAGGTATGCTCCGCATAAACGACCCGACCGATCAAAGTGGGGCACGAAGAGAAGTGGATCAGAGATGTGAAGGCGTACCTCAAAGGCGAAGTGGGTGGCTTGACCTCCGAAGAAGCGAAGTCTTGCAGCAGGATCGCCACCGATTACGAGCTGGATGAGAACAGATTGCTGTTCTACTGCCCAGTGTCGAAGCGAGTTGACGAAGATCGGGACTTGGTCGCGAAGCTGGCTATCCCTGAGACGCTGCAACAAGATTTCCTGCATCATTACCATGCGAGTTTAGAGGGAGGTCACCAAGGAATTGGGAGGACGTAACAGCGGATGCGATCGCACTTTCATTGGATAGGCTTGTATCAGAGTGTCCAGCGCTATGTAGGAGAATGCGTAGATTGTGAGACTGGGAAAGGGCGTCCTCTCATCCAGGGAGAGTCGTCGGGAAACGTGCAGGCTACGTACCCTTTCCAGATCATTGCTATGGATCATATCCCTTCGTTGCCCAAGTCGTTCAAAGGCAACACCGAATTGCTGATCTGGGTGGACCTCTTCACTGGATACGTGATCGCGAAGACGAGCTCGTCGAGGACGGTCCAGACGATCGCGGAGAGCTACAAGGAGTGTATCTTCCGACGCTTCGGCACGAGTGAAGCCATACGACACGATCGTGAGCCCGGTTTTATGTCGGACTTCTTCCGTGCATTCAACCGAATAGTGGGGCAGAGACAACGTGCGACTATGGCCTACCGTCCACAGGCCAATGGTACTGTAGAACGGATGGTGCAGACGCTGACACGTGCTCTGAAGATGTATGTCGCAGATGTGGATCAAAAGATTGGGATGAGTATGCGGAACGATTGACGTTCGCACTCAATACCGCTCATGATCGCGTGCGCGGAGATACACCCTTCTACCTGACCCATGGTTGGGACCCACGATCTACACTCGAAGCATCACTGCCACTTGGTAGTACGCGACGCCGGGATCGAGACCCGCGGCGGTGGAGATATCATGTTCAACGCCAGTACCAGCGTGCTCGAAAACGGGTCAACGAGTCTTTGCGTGAAGCTAGTCAGATTCGAGCAGATCGACACAACGAGGGTGTGCGTCCGCATGCGATTGAAGCTGGAATGCAGGTGTGGTTGTATCTGGATCGAGTTAAGCAAGGGTACGCGCGAAAACTCGCACACATGTGGCATGGCCCTTTTCGTGTCATCGAGATCGTCGATCGATATGCGGGCCGGCTGGAGATAGCAGGAACGGAGTATCGGCTCTTCCCTGTGGTTCATGTGCCAAGCTGAAGCTTGTCAAGATCTTCCCAGATCGACCAACTGTGGCGCTGACTGTTGATGGAGAAGATCGCTTTGATTTCGATGAAGCGCTCCTGCCCGAGGACAGCTGGGAGACTGAGTTGAGCGAAGACGAATTCGAGGTGGAGAAGATCGTTGACATGCGTACGGGTCGTCGCACTCGGTATGGCCGAGTTCATCGTGAATTTAAAGTGCATTGGAAGGGCTATGATGAGCTTTCTTGGGTAGATGAGGCCGATCTAAATTGCGGAGCACTTCTGCAAGACTATGAACGCGAGCGTGTAAATCGCAACCGTTTCAATGTCATGCAGTCGCACGAGGAATAAGTGGTGGAGCACTTACGGCAGATTGGCGTCGTAAGGAAGAGGTGTATGAAAACCTGCAGGATGGCTGCAGAGTGTGATGGAGGAGGTATATGTGATGCATGGATAAGATCGAACACCAGCTGGTGTCGATCCAGGCGACTCGGAGAGTTCGCCAAAGAAAAAGAAGCAAGTTGATGAAAGAAGTCTACCTGAAGATCGAAGAAGATGGCGTATATTGGCATGATTAAGACTTGCGGAGCTATGGCTTGATCTAGTCTTAGATTACTCCTGATCGACGCTGCGCGGGTTTTCCTGAGCAGCATATCCCGCCTGCGCTATAGTCGCAAACTTGTTGGGCAAAGGATCCACGCGATAAGCTGGATGATCAGCCTGCGAGTCCCGAAAGTGGTTGCGCCACGGATCGGCTGTAGTGCAGAACTCGAGGGCCTCCAGTAGATCAGTGGGATTGGTTCCTGTCTCCGAGCCAGGAAACCAAGCGCTCTGCTCGCTTCTGTGACGAGGAAAATGGAGAAAGATTGGATCGAGAAATATGTCCAGATCGCAGAGGCCCGAGATCATCCCACGCAAAATCGACTGGAGGAGTACCTTCCAACGGGCACCGGCTCGGGAACAACGTTGTTTCCGGTCGAGATAGAAGGCGTCCAGGTATTTGCTGCTCGCCCTCTTCGCTGAATTGATCGGGAAGAAGTGAGTGGAGTCCCAATAAGATCGCCGGTATTCTTCTTCGTAGATCAGGTAGGTCTGCACAAGATCTGCGAACCATCCACGAGAGGAAAGGATATGGGGGCGACGGCATTGTCCAGGGTGGACCACGGAGCTGCGTTCACCAGCGCGCACGTTTGCTTCGGTGATCAACCCTCCCGCCACTCGTTAGCGTGAGGGTTACGTCGAACTTCAGGAAATAACCACCCTACCGGGTGCGTGAACTGGTGGAACAAGGCGTCCACGTTTAGCTCGAGGATGCTGGTCTGCAGTATATCAGGAAGGAACCATGGCGCAACGTCGACGGCGTTAAAGTCACCACGAGTTTCGTAGCCAGGAATCCACTGGCGACGGGGCACTACCGTGGGATCGAGAGCGGCGTATCGGGTATCAGTCAACAGAGAATTGAATCTGGACTTCGAGTCTGACGAGCCGTCATCACCGTCATCGCCGGAAGCCGTTGGAGAAGCGGTGTCACCGACGCTGTCACCATCAGAACTGCTGCTGTCGCCAATTGAATCGCCAGATGGGATCTCCCGCACATCACGTGCGGTGGAAGATGCGTCAGCAGGATCATGATCGGAGGCGTCGGGATCGACGTCGCTGGCGATGGTCTGATCGTCGTCTTCAGAACCGGCCGAATCATCCAAGTCGATTGGGTGATCTGGCGTTCCAGCGCCAGCCGGTTGTCTAGAGGGAGTTCTCCCGGAAGCTGGCCTGCTATGCGAGCCTATAGACTGCGCCATAGCCGCCAAAACCCATCGTCTTCACTGCTGCCATCTCCGGCCTCGTCCGCACGATCTTGCGGCTGTGTTGGCGCCGGCTGACTATCCTGACGAGTTCCTGGATTTGGGTCACGATCGCGCCGCTGACGAGAATTGCGCCGCTCACGCCAACCCCGAAGTCGCTGGCGTGGCGTACCCGTGGTGTCCTTGCCGTGAGCAGATGCGCTGGCGGAACCGACATCACCATCTTGATGTCGCCTACCATCTCCGGTCACGACAGGCTTAACCGAAGGAACCCCGGGAACACCATCTGACGAACTGCAGGAAACTTGATGGCGGCCTGATTGCTGGGTTGTCACGTCAGATCGAGACGAAATCCGGGCGGCCTTGGCAGCAGATGGTGATCGGCTTCGAGGAGAAGAACGCTTCCGCGACTCGCCAGAGCTGCGATCCGAGCTGGACGCGGGCTGCGAGGGTCCACGCCGGTTTGGAGACGTTGGAGTCTGGGCAGACCGCGGTGGAGGAATCAGGGAAGCTATCCCGGCCAGACGATTGCGTATGTCGGCATACTCAGCTCGGGCTTCGTCACGCTCCTTACGAAGGCGGTTACAATCTTGATCCAGCGCTTGTTGGTGTGCCTGCGCCTCAGACAACTCCTTGCGAAGTGATGCCGCATCTTGTCGGACTTCGTCCAGGGTCTTCTGGGCTATTCTGCCCCTCCGACACGCTGTTCGAGGCGTGCAATAGCAGAACGAGCCGAAGAGATCTGGTGACCTGCATGCACCACCATCGATCAGACAAGCTGTTAATATTGGGTGTGGATGGGAGTGATGACAAGGAGCGAAGTTACTTACGGTTGGATTGGAGATCGGCGCGTGCGCGATCCCGCTGGGCGGTGACTTTCCGAAGTTCGGCTGACGTGGATGCTAACGCGTCTTCAGCTTTGGCTAAACGGGCACTCAATCTGTCTCGTTCAGAGTGGCTGCGATCAAGCTGCCTATCGGCACTGGCCACGTGCTGATCAAGCTGCATGCTGAGATCAGCCGCCCGACGTTCTTGGGTTTCAAGACGGCGTCGCAGTGTGTCGCCGCCTCCTCCAACGCCTTTTGAGAAGCTTCGAGTGCTTGGACAGTACTTTCGGCGTTGTGAAGATCACGAACAGCGATATTACGGTCGATGATTGCGGCAGCTAAGTCACGCTCGAGATCAGGATCGCCGACACGACTAGCAGACTCAGCAGTCGCTAACTCGGCGTTGAGACGGGCGATCTGCGTCTGGAAGTCCTGCACGGCGGCGTCGAATGTGTCTTGCAACACTTGATATTGGCCACGAAGATCTTCAACCACATGTGCGTTATCGTGGCGTTCGTGCAATGCCTCCTGGCACTCAGCGAGTTGTTGGCGAGCTTCAAGTAACTTGTAGTGCTGGATCTCGTACTGCCTCTGGCAGAATAGCACATACGGGGATGCAGCCGCAGCAGCGGCAGTCAGGTCTTGATCCAGAATCCGCGCGCGACGTTGTAATGTCGTATATGCTTGCTGCAAGTCCTTATGTTGCTGCTGCAACGCTCGAAAAGACGCCTCACGGTCCAACGCCGCAACGGCGTCTCAGGACGTTCGAACGGCAGCGATGTCCGCGTCAGGCACCACCAGAGGAACGGTCGGAGCGACTGGAACACGAGAAACTGTATCGCCACTTGAACCGGCCGAAGTGTCAGCGGTAGCGTCACCGAAGTCTGGAATGACACGGGCGTCCCTCGCGAAAGCCGGAGACTGCGAGGAGTTAGCGTGTGGAGGATCGAAGCCACTGGAGACTGATTGCGGACGCCCACCGTCCGGTAACATGTTCCCCGATGGCTCAGATGCGCAGAACGAAAGCTGGCACCCGAGGTGGAGGTTTGCGGAATGCAGGGGAGTGTCCGCGACGCGGCCGTTGTGCAGCCGCCTCCCGTACAGGGGCGATTGTGGTGAAGTGCCACCCATGTCAGGCGTGATTGATTGATTGATGTGTGAGAGATTGATGGTCCGATCTGCATAATGATGGTCAGACTGGATACAAGACATGTCACACCGGTACCCAATGTCGGGTACACAACCGGTCTACAAATCGGTACCGACCTCCTGGTACATGGATACTAGATCGACATGAATACTAGATCGAGGATGGGTACAAGATCGAGATGGATACAAGATCAAGATGGTACAAGATCAAGATGGGTACAAGATCAAGATCAAAGTGGCACAGTCTTTCGAGCACACGATCTACTCTGGATTTGGCGTCTACACCGTAATTGGCTACAAGATCGTGGATGGCGCAAACATTCGATGACACGATCTACGATCTACGCTCTGGATGGCAAGCGATGTTATTATTACGGGGTGAGATCAGACACTCGGAGCCAGTGCGGAAGGATGACACAACCTACGACGATGGGCAGTGGGTTCACAACGTGTGGCTGAGAGCGAAGGAGCAAGGAGTGAAAGGGCGAAGGAGCGAAGTAGGAGAGATGTGTAGTAGGGAGAAGGATTCTAAGGATAATCAGAGAGTCGAATTTGCCTTCTAAGACACAAGTGGATCAAGCCTGGGGCGGGAAGTATATTGGCCCACCCAGCATGCCAACTCAAGGAAGGACTATCTACGCGGATCACCTGGATTACTTGGCCAGGATCCATCGGCTCCTCGCAAAGATCCCGCTATCGGAATCGGCAAGTACAAGACCACGAAAGGAAAAGGAGAAGGGGAATACACACACCCGCCAAGGCGACCCCAGGGCCCAGACACATCTGGCCCGTCAGACCCCGGTCTCGAAGTATCGACCGACCCCAACCCGCTGCTGCCTGAAGAAGTTACCGCGCAGCAGCCCCCAGTCCCGCGTCTCGCCAGGACAGTTCGTCCGACAACACGCACGTCTCTTTGAGACACCAGAAGAGCAGATCCAGCCCCGCCAACGGGTACACAAGGTGAGGAGCATTCAGCACCCACGGCTGATCGGAGTACCCCCTCCGTTAGTTGGCAGTTCGGGCGCCGTGTGTGAGTGGGTCGCGAACGCGTTTTCACGACATCCGCTACACCACAATAAACATAATAACGCTGGCAAGGCTACCCGCTTGCACGAACTCAGTGCAAGCGCTGGTATACTTTGTGCCGTTCCCCGTGGAGAACGGTGTCCAGTCTGTCCACCCAATGCGGACACACTGCGTGAGAACGAAGTCGATGGGTCCTCGACGATACGAGTACCCAGTGAAGTCCGAGACTGGCGCTTTACTGTCTTCTCGGGTGCCGGGACGAGAGCACCCCGGCCTGATCCCGTTACGCGTCTACCCGTCCCCGGGGGCGGGGTGGTACACTGTCTAGCCGAGCACTAGTCTGGGCTCGGGCGGAGGTGGTGGCGGTCTTCGTACGCCATCACCATTTCCGGAATATCCCTCACGAGGATATTCCGCGGTTCCACGAGTCGTGTTCGGGAGGGTATCCTCTCCAACGACATCGAAAACGACGCTGACCTTGGTCAGTGGCTCCTGGTGAGCTACAATTCGCTCGACAATCCAGCGAATTGAGCCGTCGGCAGCCCGCAAAGGTGCCGGCGGAGGGAGAAAACTCGTCGCTTTGATCAGCCGCTTGAGGCTGATCAGACCTTCCAGCAACTGGCGGCTGACTATGCTGCCTTCCGCCGTGAGGCTTGGAAGACGATCGCTGAGCAAAGTCAGCTGATCTCGAACCTCTCGTCGCGAGTGTCCGCTTCTCGCGAGACAGTGGGTGACGCGCTGTCTCGAGTCGAGGACGTCGAGAGGAAGTTTACGAAGCTCGTTGAGAGCGTTCGCATGCGTCGCTCGCGCTCTGCGCGCGAGCGCGACGAGACGAAGGTGACGAGTCGTAGCTCGACCATCACGCTTCTTCGTGCCCATGTTGGATGAGGGCGCGGGCGTATCATGCTCATGATACGCCTTCAGTCGCCCGACATAGAACGTCGGGTGCAGTCTCATGCTGGTTGGTATGTCCAGCGTGTAGGCTGTGCCTTGGCGATGCAAGACACGGAAGGGGCCGATGAAGCGTGGAGCAAGCTTGCTTGCTCCAAAGTCGAGACTGCATGTCTAGCCAAGTTTTGCGTAGACAGTAAAA
>JAAVTI010001072.1:0-14916 GCA_011947335.1 Phytophthora constricta | reverse complement strand
ATAAACGACCCGACCGATCAAAGTGGGGCACGAAGAGAAGTGGATCAGAGATGTGAAGGCGTACCTCAAAGGCGAAGTGGGTGGCTTGACCTCCGAAGAAGCGAAGTCTTGCAGCAGGATCGCCACCGATTACGAGCTGGATGAGAACGGATTGCTGTTCTACTGCCCAGTGTCGAAGCGAGTTGACGAAGATCGGGACTTGGTCGCGAAGCTGGTTATCCCTGAGACGCTGCAACAAGATTTCCTGCATCATTACCATGCGAGTTTAGAGGAGGTCACCAAGGAATTGGGAGGACGTACCAGCGGATGCGATCGCACTTTCATTGGAGAGGCTTGTATCAGAAGTGTCCAGCGCTATGTGGGAGAATGCGTAGATTGTGAGACTGGGAAAGGGCGTCCTCTCATCCAGGGAGAGTCGCCGGGAAACGTGCAGGCTACGTACCCTTTCCAGATCATTGCTATGGATCATATCCCTTCGTTGCCCAAGTCGTTCAAAGGCAACACCGAATTGCTGATCTGGGTGGACCTCTTCACTGGATACGTGATCGCGAAGACGAGCTCGTCGAGGACGGTCCAGACGATCGCGGAGAGCTACAAGGAGTGTGTCTTCCGACGCTTCGGCACGAGTGAAGCCATACGACACGATCGTGAGCCCGGTTTTATGTCGGACTTCTTCCGTGCATTCAACCGAATAGTGGGGCAGAGACAACGTGCGACTATGGCCTACCGTCCACAGGCCAATGGTACTGTAGAACGGATGGTGCAGACGCTGACACGTGCTCTGAAGATGTATGTCGCAGATGTGGATCAAAAGATTGGGATGAGTATGCGGAACGATTGACGTTCGCACTCAATACCGCTCATGATCGCGTGCGCGGAGATACACCCTTCTACCTGACCCATGGTTGGGACCCACGATCTACACTCGAAGCATCACTGCCACTTGGTAGTACGCGACGCCGGGATCGAGACCCGCGGCGGTGGAGATATCATGTTCAACGCCAGTACCAGCGTGCTCGAAAACGGGTCAACGAGTCTTTGCGTGAAGCTAGTCAGATTCGAGCAGATCGACACAACGAGGGTGTGCGTCCGCATGCGATTGAAGCTGGAATGCAGGTGTGGTTGTATCTGGATCGAGTTAAGCAAGGGTACGCGCGAAAACTCGCACACATGTGGCATGGCCCTTTTCGTGTCATCGAGATCGTCGATCGATATGCGGGCCGGCTGGAGATAGCAGGAACGGAGTATCGGCTCTTCCCTGTGGTTCATGTGTCCAAGCTGAAGCTTGTCAAGATCTTCCCAGATCGACCAACTGTGGCGCTGACTGTTGATGGAGAAGATCGCTTTGATTTCGATGAAGCGCTCCTGCCCGAGGACAGCTGGGAGACTGAGTTGAGCGAAGACGAATTCGAGGTGGAGAAGATCGTTGACATGCGTACGGGTCGTCGCACTCGGTATGGCCGAGTTCATCGTGAATTTAAAGTGCATTGGAAGGGCTATGATGAGCTTTCTTGGGTAGATGAGGCCGATCTAAATTGCGGAGCACTTCTGCAAGACTATGAACGCGAGCGTGTAAATCGCAACCGTTTCAATGTCATGCAGTCGCACGAGGAATAAGTGGTGGAGCACTTACGGCAGATTGGCGTCGTAAGGAAGAGGTGTATGAAAACCTGCAGGATGGCTGCAGAGTGTGATGGAGGAGGTATATGTGATGCATGGATAAGATCGAACACCAGCTGGTGTCGATCCAGGCGACTCGGAGAGTTCGCCAAAGAAAAAGAAGCAAGTTGATGAAAGAAGTCTACCTGAAGATCGAAGAAGATGGCGTATATTGGCATGATTAAGACTTGCGGAGCTATGGCTTGATCTAGTCTTAGATTACCCTGATCGACGCTGCGCGGGTTTTCCTGAGCAGCATATCCCGCCTGCGCTATAGTCGCAAACTTGTTGGGCAAATGATCCACGCGATAAGCTGGATGATCAGCCTGCGAGTCCCGAAAGTGGTTGCGCCACGGATCGGCTGTAGTGCAGAACTCGAGGGCCTCCAGTAGATCAGTGGGATTGGTTCCTGTCTCCGAGCCAGGAAACCAAGCGCTCTGCTCGCTTCTGTGACGAGGAAAATGGAGAAAGATTGGATCGAGAAATATGTCCAGATCGCAGAGGCCCGAGATCATCCCACGCAAAATCGACTGGAGGAGTACCTTCCAACGGGCACCGGCTCGGGAACAACGTTGTTTCCGGTCGAGATAGAAGGCGTCCAGGTATTTGCTGCTCGCCCTCTTCGCTGAGCTGATCGGGAAGAAGTGAGTGGAGTCCCAATAAGATCGCCGGTATTCTTCTTCGTAGATCAGGTAGGTCTGCACAGGATCTGCGAACCATCCACGTAGAGGAAATATATGGGGGCGACGGCATTGTCCAGGGTGGACCACGGAGCTGCGTTCACCAGCGCGCGCACGTTTGCTTCGGTGATCAACCCCTCCCGCCACTCGTTAGCGTGAGGGTTACGTCGAACTTCAGGAAATAACCACCCTACCGGGTGCGTGAACTGGTGGAACAAGGCGTCCACGTTTAGCTCGAGGATGCTGGTCTGCAGTATATCAGGAAGGAACCATGGCGCAACGTCGACAGCGTTAAAGTCACCACGAGTTTCGTAGCCAGGAATCCACTGGCGACGGGGCACTACCGTGGGATCGAGAGCGGCGTATCGGGTATCAGTCAACAGAGAATTGAATCTGGACTTCGAGTCTGACGAGCCGTCATCACCGTCATCGCCGGAAGCCGTTGGAGAAGCGGTGTCACCGACGCTGTCACCATCAGAACTGCTGCTGTCGCCAATTGAATCGCCAGATGGGATCTCCCGCACATCACGTGCGGTGGAAGATGCGTCAGCAGGATCATGATCGGAGGCGTCGGGATCGACGTCGCTGGCGATGGTCTGATCGTCGTCTTCAGAACCGGCCGAATCATCCAAGTCGATTGGGTGATCTGGCGTTCCAGCGCCAGCCGGTTGTCTAGAGGGAGTTCTCCAGGAAGCTGGCCTGCTATACGAGCCTCGAGACTGCGCCATAGCCGCCAAAACCCCATCGTCTTCTTCACTGCTGCCATCTCCGGCCTCGTCCGCACGATCTTGCGGCTGTGTTGGCGCCGGCTGACTATCCTGACGAGTTCCTGGATTTGGGTCACGATCGCGCCGCTGACGAGAATTGCGCCGCTCACGCCAACCCCGAAGTCGCTGGCGTGGCGTACCCGTGGTGTCCTTGCCGTGAGCAGATGTGCTGGCGGAACCGACATCACCATCTTGATGTCGCCTACCATCTCCGGTCACGGAGGGTGCGACAGGCTTAACCGAAGGAACCCCGGGAACATCCATCTGACGAACTGCAGGAAACTTGATGGCGGCCTGATTGCTGGGTTGTCACGTCAGATCGAGACGAAATCCGGGCGGCCTTGGCAGCAGATGGTGATCGGCTTCGAGGAGAAGAACGCTTCCGCGACTCGCCAGAGCTGCGATCCGAGCTGGACGCGGGCTGCGAGGGTCCACGCCGGTTTGGAGACGTTGGAGTCTGGGCAGACCGCGGTGGAGGAATCAGGGAAGCTATCCCGGCCAGACGATTGCGTATGTCGGCATACTCAGCTCGAGCTTCGTCGCGCTCCTTACGAAGATGGTTACAATCTTGATCCAGCGCTGGTTGGTGTGCCTGCGCCTCAGACAACTCCTTGCGAAGTGATGCAGCATCTTGTCGGACTTCGTCCAGGGTCTTCTGGGCTATTTCTGCCCCTCCGACACGCTGTTCGAGGCGTGCAATAGCAGAACGAGCCGAAGAGATCTGGTGACCTGCATGCACCACCATCGATCAGACAAGCTGTTAATATTGGGTGTGGATGGGAGTGATGACAAGGAGCGAAGTTACTTACGGTTGGATTGGAGATCGGCGCGTGCGCGATCCCGCTGGGCGGTGACTTTCCGAAGTTCGGCTGACGTGGAAGCTAACGCGTCTTCAGCTTTGGCTAAACGGGCACTCAATCTGTCTCGTTCAGAGTGGCTGCGATCAAGCTGTCTATCGGCACTGGCCACGTGCTGATCAAGCTGCATGCTGAGATCAGCCGCCCGACGTTCTTGGGTTTCAAGACGGCGTCGCAAGTGTGTCGCCGCCTCCTCCAACGCCTTTTGAGAAGCTTCGAGTGCTTGGACGGTACTTTCGGCGTTGTGAAGATCACGAACAGCGATATTACGGTCGATGATTGCGGCAGCTAAGTCACGCTCGAGATCAGGATCGCCGACACGACTAGCAGACTCAGCAGTCGCTAACTCGGCGTTGAGACGGGCGATCTGCGTCTGGAAGTCCTGCACGGCGGCGTCGAATGTGTCTTGCAACACTTGATATTGGCCACGAAGATCTTCAACCACATGTGGGTTATCGTGGCGTTCGTGCAATGCCTCCTGGCACTCAGCGAGTTGTTGGCGAGCTTCAAGTATCTTGTAGTGCTGGATCTCGTACTGCCTCTGGCAGAATAGCACATACGGGGATGCAGCCGCAGCAGCGGCAGTCAGGTCTTGATCCAGAATCCGCGCGCGACGTTGTAATGTCGTAAATGCTTGTTGCAAGTCCTTATGTTGCTGCTGCAACGCTCGAAAAGACGCCTCACGGTCCAACGCCGGCTGCAACGGCGTCTAAGGACGTTCGAACGGCAGCGATGGCCGCGTCAGGCACCACCAGAGGAACGGTCGGAGCGACTGGAACACTAGAAATTGTATCGCCACTTGAACCGGCCGAAGTGTCAGCGGTAGCGTCACCGAAGTCTGGAATGACACGGGCGTCCCTCGCGAAAGCCGGAGACTGCGAGGAGTTAGCGTGTGGAGGATCGAAGCCACTGGAGACTGATTGCGGACGCCCACCGTCCGGTAACATGTTCCCCGATGGCTCAGATGCGCAGAACGAAAGCTGGCACCCGAGGTGGAGGTTTGCGGAATGCAGGGAGTGTCCGCGACGCGGCCGTTGTGCAGCCGCCTCCCGTACAGGGGGCGATTGTGGTGAGGTGCCACCCATGTCAGGCGTGATTGATTGATTGATGTGTGAGAGATTGATGGGTCCGATCTGCAGAATGATGGTCAGACTGGATACAAGACATGTCATACCGGTACCCAATGTCGGGTACACAACCGGTCTGCAAATCGGTACCGACCTCCTGGTACATGGATACTAGATCGACATGAATACTAGATCGAGGATGGGTACAAGATCGAGATGGGTACAAGATCAAGATGGTACAAGATCAAGATGGTACAAGATCAAGATGGGTACAAGATCAAGATCAAAGTGGCACAGTCTTTCGAGCACACGATCTACTCTGGATTTGGCGTCTACACCGTAATTGGCTACAAGATCGTGGATGGCGCAAACATTCGATGACACGATCTACGATCTACGATCTATCGATCTACTATCAGTCGATCTACGATCTACGATCTACGCTCTTGATGGCAAGCGATGTTATTATTACGGGGTGAGATCAGACACTCGGAGCCAGTGCGGAAGGATGACGCAACCTACGACGATGGGCAGTGGGTTCACAACGTGTGGCTGAGAGCGAAGGAGCAAGGAGCGAAAGGGCGAAGGAGCGAGGTAGGAGAGATGTGTAGTAGGGAGAAGGATTCTAAGGATAATCAGAGAGTCGAATTTGCCTTCTAAGACACAAGTGGTTCAAGCCTGGGGCGGGAAGTATATTGGCCCACCCAGCATGCCAACTCAAGGAAGGACTATCTACGCGGATCACCTGGATTACTTGGCCAGGATCCATCGGCTCCCTCGCAAAGATCCCGCTATCGGAATCGGCAAGTACAAGACCATGAAAGGAAAAGGAGAAGGGGAATACACACACCCGCCAAGGCAACCCCAGGGCCCAGACACATCTGGCCCGTCAGACCCCGGTCTCGAAGTATCGACCGAGGCTGACCCCAACCCGCTGCTGCCTGAAGAAGTTACCGCGCAGCAGCCCCAGTCCCGCGTCTCGCCAGGACAGTTCGTCCGACAACACGCACGTCTCTTTGAGACACCAGAAGAGCAGATCCAGCCCCGCCAACGGGTACACAAGGTGAGGAGCATTCAGCACCCACGGCTGATCGGAGTACCCCCTCCGTTAGTTGGCAGTTCGGGCGCCGTGTGTGAGTGGGTCGCGAACGCGTTTTCACGACATCCGCTACACCACAATAAACATAATAACGCTGGCAAGGCTACCCGCTTGCACGAACTCAGTGCAAGCGCTGGTATACCTTGTGCCGTTCCCCGTGGAGAACGGTGTCCCGTCTGTCCACCCAATGCGGACACACTGCGTGAGAACGAAGTCGATGGGTCCTCGACGATACGATTACCCAGTGAAGTCCGAGACTGGCGCTTTACTGTCTTCCCGGGTGCCGGGACGAGAGCACCCCGGCCTGATCCCGTTACGCGTCTACCCGTCCCCGGGGGCGTGGGGTGGTACACTGTCTAGCCGAGCACTAGTCTGGACTCGGGCGGAGGTGGTGGCGGTCTTCGTACGCCATCACCATTTCCGGAATATCCCTCACGAGGATATTCCGCGGTTCCCACGAGTCGTGTTAGGGAGGGTATCCTCTCCAACGACATCGAAAACGACGCTGACCTTGGTCAGTGCGTGGCTCCTGGTGAGCTACAATTCGCTCGACAATCCAGCGAATTGAGCCGTCGGCAGCCCGCAAAGGTGCCGGCGGAGGGGAAACCTCGTCGCTTTGATCAGCCGCTTGAGGCTGATCAGACCTTCCAGCAACTGGCGGCTGACTATGCTGCCTTCCGCCGTGAGGCTTGGAAGACGATCGCTGAGCAAAGTCAGCTGATCTCGAACCTCTCGTCGCGAGTGTCCGCTTCTCGCGAGACAGCTGGTGACGCGCTGTCTCGAGTCGAGGACGTCGAGAGGAAGTTTGCGAAGCTCGTTGAGAGCGTTCGCATGCGTCGCTCGCGCTCTGCGCGCGAGCGCGACGAAGATGACGAGTCGTAGCTCGACCATCACGCTTCTTCGTGCCCATGTTGGATGAGTGCGCGGGCGTATCATGCTCATGATACGCCTTCAGTCGCCCGACATAGAACGTCGGGTGCAGTCTCATGCTGGTTGGTATGTCCAGCGTGTAGGCTGTGCCTTGGCGATGCAAGACACGGAAAGGGCCGATGAAGCGTGGAGCAAGCTTGCTTGCTCCAAAGTCCGAGACTGCATGTCTAGCCAAGTTTTGCGTAGACAGTAAAACTAATGAATTCGTTTTGAACTCACTAATGTTGTTGCGTGACTTCTTGTCAGCGTTCATCTTCTGTCGGTCGACAGAAGATGCAATAGCATCACGAACAAACCGCATGACGGCTTGTCGATTCTGCACGAAGTCTTTCGCATCGACATTGGTCGTGTCGACCAATGCGTCCTTGTCCGCTATCGTGCCCTGCACGATGCGCTCGTCATCTTGAGTGCCCGCATGGGGTGTGGACTCGTACTTGGTCGCAGCAGTGACGTCGCCCTGCGTCGTTACTGTATCATTTAGGTTTCCGGTGTTCGACTCCGAGTCGAACACGTCATCTTGCGTCACGTCTGCTCCCGGAGCAGGCGTGGGACGGTCGTCGCTTGTCCTTTCGCTCCCGGAGCGAAAGGTGCTTGGTCTTCTTCCTTCGCTCCCAGAGCGAAGGGTGCTTGGTCGTCTTCCTTCGCTCCCAGAGCGAAGGGCACTTGGTCGTCTTCTTTCGCTCCCGGAGCGAAAGGTACATCGTCGTTGCTTGTAGCTTCCGTGCCCGGCTCGGAAGTGTTCTCAAGCGCCTGCACCCGGTGCAGACGCAAAGCGTACTCTCTTCTGGCGCGTGGCACTACGTGTCACGGCGTTCAAATTTTCCTGTGGGCGTGGCTCGCTCACAGATCCTCCCCACTCAAGGGAGCTGTCACCCCGCCAAGCATGACAGGTACTCGTGGATGCCGCATGGCATTCACGTAGAACGGTGTATGCCCCGTCGAGGCGTGCACCGAGTTGTTGATGGCAAACTCTGCCATCGGCAAACAGTCGCTCCACTCGGTGAACGAGTGGGCGTAGCTCTTGAGGATGTCACCGAGCACGCGATTCACGCGCTCGGTCTGACCATCCGTCTGCGGGTGGTCGGCTGTCGACATCGACAGCCGAGTACCAAGGAGGCCGAAGACCTCCTTCCAGAACGCGGCCGTGAACCTTGGATCACGGTCGGACACTATCTCACGGGGCATACCGTGAGAGCGGAAGATGAGCTCCACAAACAGACGTGCCGTCTGTTTGGACGTGACTTGGCAGGCACCGCAGCAAGATGAACCATCTTGCTGAAGCGGTCGACAAAGACGACCACTCCAGTCCGACGCTTGGCGTCGGGCGGTAACCCGAATATGGAGTCATTACTGATGGACTCCCAACACTCTGCCGGTATCGGCAGAGACTGTAGCGGTGCTGGTAAATGGCGTTGGCACGCCTCGCAAGCACGGACGTACTTGCGGATCCACTTGTACTGGCGAGACCAGTAGAAGTCACGCGAGAGAAGAAGGTACGTCTTCTCTCGACCCGGATGCCCAGCCGATGGGGCATCGTGATACTCGAATATGATCCGCAGGCGCAGATCATAATCATCAGGGACGACGATGCGAGCGACATCGTCGTCAGCTGCACTGTATAGCAGCAAGCCGGCGTGTGCACTATACATGTGCACACGGGATCTCAGATGTGGAGGCAGCGCGCGATGCGCGCTGTCGGAAGGTGCCTCCACATAGGTCAGCAATCGCTTGGCGTCCGCGTCAAGCGAGTACGCCTTGCGCACATCGTCGAGCAGCGACGATGTGGGCACACTGCTGCGTTCAATGCCAATGGCATTGACGTCAACTACCTTGTAGTTGTAATCCGGCCGACGCGACAGTGCGTCGGCTACCACATTCAACCTTCCAGGTTTGTACTCAACCTGGAAGTTGTATTCAGCGAAGAATGACAGCCACCGTGCCATTCTTTGAGAGAGATGTGGTGACTTTACGGCCGTCCGTAAAGAAGCGTGATCGGTGTAGATCACGAAGGGTCTATCTCCAAGGAGATAGACACGGAACTTGGCTAATACATACTTCATGGCAAGGAGTTCCTTGTCATGTACTGGGTAGTTGCGCTCAGCTTGCTTAAGCTGACGAGACTGATAGCAGATCACACGATCACGTCCTTCGTGATCGTACTGCATCAGAGCGCATCCGATTGCAAAGTCGGATGCGTCACACACAACGTGGAACGGACGATCTTGGTCGGCGACGGACAAGATCGGCGCCTCGGTCAGGCCCTGTTTGACCGAATTGAAGGCCTGCTGATATTCAGCAGACCATCTCCACTCCGCGTCCTTCTTGAGGAGGCGCGACAGTGGTCGAATACGCCCAGCGTAATCGTGTATGTACTTGCACAAGTACGTAGCCAACCCAAGGAACTGCCGCAGTTCCTTTGCATTCGAGGGCGCAGGCCACTCGTTGATCACCCTGATCTTTTCGGGATCAGGGCGGACACCGTCCTTGCCGACAAGGCATCCGAGGACTGGAATCTCGGACGCACCGAATATGCACTTCTTTAGATTTGCATATAACTTGTGCTTGCGCATCAGCGCAAGCAGTTGTCGGAGATGCTCCTTGTGCATCTCGGTGTCTGTCTTCTCGCCCACAGCCCGGCTGTGGACGAACACGTCGTCGAAGTACGTCGGTGCGAAGTCCCGCACCGACCGTAATAGATGCGTTACGCATCTAAAGCCCCTGTGGCATAGCCACTCCCAAAGCATGCCGCTTGGGGTGCTTACCGCCGTGAGAGGGATATCACTCTCACGCATTAAGATTTGGTAGAAACCATCTCTTAGGTCAAGAGCACTGAACACGGTGCTCTTGCTCATCGAATCGATGATGACGTCCTTCCTCGGTATCGGCGTCTGCGCCGGTATCGTCGCATCGTTCATCTTGTTAAACGCATGAACGATGCGCCATCCGCCCTGTGCCTTCTTGACACAGAACGTGGGGGCACTGTGCGGGGATTTGGATTCCCGCACTTGGCCCGCACGACGACGAGCTTCGAAGAACTCGTCGATGGCCTTTACTTGTTCACGCGGCAGTGGCCACTGTCGCGTGACACAGTACTTCGTGCCTGGCACGAGATCAATCTCGTGCTGAATTCCTTTATCCTGCGGAAGCTCCGCAGGAACCGTCCGGGAATACGTCGGCGTATTCCCGAAGAACGTCGTAATAGGGACTCGACTTGAGCGAGTCCCAGCTCTGCTCTGCAAATCGATCCTTTTTCGATTTGGCACTGAGGCTCGTGTCGCCATCAGGGTGCCGCACGAGAACCTGCCGCAGGTCCTCGAGATCCTCTGTGATCACGACATCCTCACGGGCGGTGAGGATGCATACTTGTTCTACGCGCCCGGCGCGTAGATCCCGTGCAAAGCCTTTCCAGCTCTGCACTTCCAGCGCTGTCAACTCCGAGGCAGTGCTCGGAGGACACTCCAATGTCAGCTCGTGACATTGGACCCCAGAGTGTTTGCGTCAGCGCATTCACTCTCTCGTACTCGACATCGCCCGTCGCAGGCGATGGAGGCTCGTCACCTGCACGCTTCGGTGCAGGGCGTTCTTGGGACAGGGAGGAGCGACCCCCTGTCCGGTCTCGGTTCCTTTCAGTTGTGAGGAGCTCTTCGGGCTTCTCATACCGCGACCCTTGTCAGACCCGGTCTGACAACGACCCATATCTTGTGACTCGACGGGCCCGGCCCGTCGAGGGTCTCCTTGAATCTTGGCTCCTCAAGCCCGGCTTGAGGAGAGATCTTTTCTTGAACAGTCGCCTCGGGCCCGGCCCGCGACGGTTTCTTGGTTCTTGCCTTCGCAGACCCGGCCTGCGAAGGGTTCGGTCCAAACCCGGTTTGGACGTGGGTGCGCTCCCGGAGTGCACCCTTCAGTTGTGATTTCGCCCGTGCCCCGGGCACGGACGAGGAAGCCTCCCGGAGGTCTTCCATCTTCTGGTACGCGGCGGCCTTAGCGGTCGCCACGTTCTCTTGGCTGGGATGAGCGAGGTTGCCCTCGCTCCCAACGCACGCACCGCGAGGTGCGCGCGCAACGTTGACAGGGCCATCGCTCACTGTCACGTTGTCCGCTGATCCGAGGACGTTAACGTCCTCGGCGCCGAATGAGATTATAGACTGGGCCTTCCAGTCTATCACTGGGGCATGGCGTTTTAGCCACGGCATGCCCAATATCATGTCGAACTTATCGTCTAAGTCTAAGACGATAAGGTCTTCGGTGAAGGTCCGACCTTCACAGTCAAAGCGAACAGATACAGTTCGCTTTCGTGTCTTCACGGTTGCGCCTGTCGCCAGGCGCACCACTAACTCGCTCCGAGGAGTCTCTTTCTCCTCGGGGCACATCGCATTCAGACTCTGCAGTCGAACAAAGTTGTTCGACGCACCTGAATCGACCAGCGCGTGCATGGATCTCCCATGCACCGCAACCTCCAGGATGATCAGCCCAGCTCGACCATCCTTCCTTTCACTGCGGTGTTTGCCACCGCAGGGGGCTGTAGTCATCACATGTCCGACATCGGCATGTGTGACTACACCAGTAGGGCGCCCCGCCCCTACTGGCTCCCGCCGTTTATTGATCGTCCGCGCCAACGATCACCGTTGGCACGATACGACGTACCGCGAATAGCAGGCCTTGGGCCTGCTACACACTCGCGTGCGTAGTGGCCGGTATTTCCACACTGGAAACACCGCTGCGTTCTTCTACGCGGATCCGTCTGCTGCCTGCCAGCAGACGCACTTGATAGGTCCATGGGTTCTGGACCGCCCATGGGCCTCGGTCGCGGACGCGGCGCCCCTGGCGTGTCCGCGTGAAGTTTAGCTTGATTCAAGCTAAACTCTTCCTGCAATGCAAGTCGGATGGCTTGCTCGAGAGTACTCGGGTACTCTCGGAAGATATAGGTCTTCACAGGCCCATCTCTAAGTCCCTTCATGAAGGTGACAACTTGTGTCGCCTCATCAATGGGGTGGTTCACGATACTTGACACCAAGTATCGAGCCTGCTGCGCGTACGCAAGTACGTCGCGTTTGCCTTTGCTTCAGGTCGAGGAACTCCACCCTCGACCTGAACTCCGACTCGGGAGGCTCAAACGCGAGTTTGAGCTCTTCCTTGAACTCTTCGTACGTGCTCCAGCACGTACCGTTCGTAAGGCGTCTGCCATACGCCCAGTGTCTAGCACGTCCTGCTAGACACGACATCGCGTAAGCGACTTGTAGCGACGGATCCCGGATCCGTCGGGCAGCGATCGCTGTCTCGAGCTCTACGAGCCACCGGAGAACGGAGTCACTGACACCTTCAGTGACTCAAAACGCGGAACAGCAGAAGTCTCTTTCTGCTGTTGCTCCTTCTCCATGTAGTCGACTACGACTACGTGGTGTTCACTTGGCGGCAATGAGCGAAGCATTGCTGCCACAGTGGACTCGCCTACGACTCGTGAGAGTCGTAGCAACGCCTCCCACTGCTGATCACTCAGGTGGGGCAATCCTCTCTCGTGATACGAGAGTGGATGTTCGAGCTCCGTCAGACGGAGCACCGCCTGACGAAGGGTTTTCGTCTCCATAGCCAAATTCCATTTGGCTATTCTCTGTAGGCGTTGAACGGACTACAAAGTGCTACCAGGTGAAACAGGGCGAGAGCTACGCTCTGTTTCTTAGCATACACAGTATGCGCGTATTGAGGAAGCGTAGACTTAAAGTTTGTATAAGATAGAAATACGCGAGCCCGCGTATTTCTAAAGCAAATACTTAACACTTTAGATCAAAATAGAAAACTGAATTGAATGGCAGCCCGCCGCGTGGCGGGCTGGCCTTATCTTTACGCTAAATCCCTTTAATATGATATCTAATTGCAAGGGTGATAGCATGGTTGGCTCTCACGCATTTGCATGAAATGCATGCACATGATTGGTTGAAATGTGGCCCTTTCAACCAATAGATGTGCACCTGAGCGCCCTTCAATGATAGTTACATTGACGGCTCGTAATGTTAGTCGCTAGTGTGTGTCCCACGCACACTAGTGGGTTTGCGTGTATTAGTGTACCCCGGGTACACTATCCTGTGTAGCCCCGCTACAATAACACAAACCTCGTATCCTGCTAAACCTGATCAATACTGCACATCACTGATGTATACTGTCCGCCCGCTGTGTCACACCTATCTACATCCATCTCCTGCATCTCCTCTCACACACTGCACACAACATCAACCTCGTACCTGCAAAACCCTTATCAATACTGTCCACTCACTGCTGATACTGTCTGCACGCTGTCGCTCACCTGTCCACATTCATTTTCACCTCATGCATATCCTCTCACACACTGTACACAACACCCACCTCGTAGTCTCCAAAACCATAATCAATACGGCACACCTACGACTGTACTGTAAACTTAACGTGCTTCCGGACATCCATATTTTACGCCGTTACCCTAATGTACAAGTTGACATTTTGCCGTATGTAATCAATTACTTACTGGCATCTGAAACTCCTGTGCTGACAGCTCAACCGGTTTAGCTGGTTGGTTTATTAAGGGCCTTTGGTCGGGCGAGGGTTCGATTTTCTCACCGTCCAAGGGAGCAGGGTTGTGTCAGTTTAACTGTCAATGCTCCGATCTAGAAAAGGTAAGCATTTCGCTTAATAGAACTGAAATGAACTGCATGCAACGTACTAACCTCTCTTTTCTAGCTTTGGCATTGCTATACGATGACACGCATCCTAATGTCTTGACCGCACACCAGCTCTACTTTGTCCGTACCATCGTGTGCGTCACCGTCCAAGCCCCTTTTCAATCGTTTGCGTCGTGATTGAGGGTATGCCACAATTGACACAATGATGTTTTATTCATAGCAGCGCCTCTGCTGCCAGGGTGTGGCGTGGAGGGTTAAGCTTGTGCGCTAGAGATCGAAAACGAAACTAACGCTGACCCTACCACTTGTCCTGCGTTAGTTTCTTCCTCCTTCTTCTCCTAAAAGCTATTTTCGCCTACTTATCGCAGCAAAAATATCCATTCCAGTTGTTTACGTCGTCGTTGGGGGCGTGCCACTAATGGCCAGACCACTACTAAAGTGGGAAATGGATACAAAATCCCAAGTTTACCACTTTCTAGGTTCAGCTAAAATTAGCTCCAAGTGGGACGAAATGTGCAGACTCCTCATGCTTCTCTTTGTTGCTACCCGAATCTCATCTGGTGGATAATTATCGGTGCTATGCGTGAAGTGGCGATAGCAGCCAACGAAGTATTCGTCTCTTTGCAAAGACATTCGACTCTTGTACAGCAGCAGCATGACCGATTCGTTGGGCTCCAGAAGAGTTTCTGCAACATGGCGGGCGTCGTGGGCCCTCTCTCCTCTGATCAAAATGAAACCCAGACCGCAAAGCGTCACAAGTCTCGTGTGATCAGACCAAAGATCACACGAGACTTGTGACGCTTTTGCCGTCTCGCATGCCGTTGCACTCTCCTACACTCAGAACCTAGGCGTGTGGGTGTGCGAAAACTTCCCAATGCTATCGAGTGAGCAACAATCTACAACTGTTCGAGCCGTGGCTAGGCTCTGCGTCGTTGCGTGCAGCAACATCCACGCCCTCACTCAAGTTCCAATGAAGTCAGTTCCAGTCACTCCCAAGGCTCTTGTGCCGAAAGCAATGCCTGATTTTACTGCACAGATCACCAAGCACCGGGCCGGCTGCTGGACTTTGTTGGAGATAATGATGGCTAACTTGAACGTCTACAAGGTTGTTCCTTGTTGTGGTGCCTTGCACCAGGGTGAACTAGATCTTGTTGTGGTGCCCCGCACCACGTGGGATTTAGAAAGAACTAGTTAAGCTAGTGGTTGG
>JAAVTI010001071.1:0-66694 GCA_011947335.1 Phytophthora constricta | reverse complement strand
ACCACAATAAACATAATAACGCGCAGCAGGGCTACCTTGCTTGCGAACTCAGTGCAAGCGCTGGTATACCTGTGCCGTTCCCCCGTGGAGAACAGTGTCAGTCTGTCCACCCATGCGGACACACTGCGTGAGAAACGAAGTCGATGGGTCCTCGACGATACGATTACCCAGTGAAGGAGACAGGCGCTACTGTCTTCCCGGGTGCCGGGACAGGCACCCCGGCCTGATCCGTTACGCGTCTACCTGTCCCCGGGGCGTGGGGTGGTACACTGTCTAGCCGAGCACTAGTCTGGGCTCGGGCGGAGGTGGTGGCGGTCTTCGTGCCATTCACCATTTCCGGAATATCCCTCACGAGGATATTCCGCGGTTCCCACGAGTCGTGTTCAGGAGGGTATCCTCTCCAACGACATCGAAAACGACGCTGACCTTAGTCAGTGCGTGGCCTGGTGAGCTACAATTCGCTCATCCAGCGAATTGAGCCGTCGGCAGCCCGCAAAGGTGCCGGCGGAGGGAACCTCGTCGCTTTGATCAGCCGCTTGAGGCTGATCAGACCTTCCAGCAACTGGCGGCTGACTATGCTGCCTTCCGCCGTGAGGCTTGGAAGACGATCGCTGAGCAAAGTCAGCTGATCTCGAACCTCTCGTCGCGAGTGTCCGCTTCTCGCGAGACGGCTTGACGCGCTGTCTCGAGTCGAGGACGTCGAGAGGAAGTTTGAAAGCTCGTTGAGAGCGTTCGCATGCGTCGCTCGCGCTCTGCGCGCGAGCGCGACGAAGATGACGAGTCGTAGCTCGACCATCACGCTTCTTCGTGCCCATGTTGGATGAGCGCGCGGGCGTATCATGCTCATGATACGCCTTCAGTCGCCCGACATAGAACGTCGGGTGCAGTCTCATGCTGGTTGGTATGTCCAGCGTGTAGGCTGTGCCTTGGCGATGCAAGACACGGAAAGGGCCGATGAAGCGTGGAGCAAGCTTGCTTGCTCAAAGTCCGAGACTGCATGTCTAGCCAAGTTTTGCGTAGACAGTAAAACTAATGAATTCGTTTTGAACTCACTAATGTTGTTGCGTGACTTCTTGTCAGCGTTCATCTTCTGTCGGTCGACAGAAGATGCAATAGCATCACGAACAAACCGCATGACGGCTTGTCGATTCTGCACGAAGTCTTTCGCATCGACATTGGTCGTGTCGACCAATGCGTCCTTGTCCGCTATCGTGCCCTGCACGATGCGCTCGTCATCTTGAGTGTCCCATGGGGTGTGGACACGTACTTGGTCGCAGCAGTGACGTCGCCCTGCGTCGTCACTGTATCATTTGGTTTCCGGTGTTCGACTCCGAGTCGAACACGTCATCTTGCGTCACGTCTGCTCCCGGAGCAGGCGTGGGACGGGTCGTCGCTTGTCCTTTCGCTCCCGGAGCGAAAGGTGCTTGGTCTTCTTCCTTCGCTCCCAGAGCGAAGGGTACTTGGTCGTCTTCCTTCGCTCCCAGAGCGAAGGGTACTTGGTCGTCTTCTTTCGCTCCCGGAGCGAAAGGTACTTCGTCGTTGCTTGTAACTTCCGTGCCCGGCACGGAAGTGTTCTCAACGCCTGCACCCGGTGCAGACGCAAAGCGTACTCTCTCTTCTGGCGCGTGGCACTACGTGTCACGGCGTTCAAATTTTCCTGTGGGCGTGGCTCGCTCACAGATCCTCCCCACTCAAGGGAGCTGTCACCCCGCCAAGCATGGCAGGTACTCGTGGATGCCGCATGGCATTCACGTAGAACGGTGTATGCCCCGTCGAGGCATGCACCGAGTTGTTGATGGCAAACTCTGCCATCGGCAAACAGTCGCTCCACTCGGTGAACGAGTGGGCGTAGCTCTTGAGGATGTCACCGAGCACGCGATTCACGCGCTCGGTCTGACCATCCGTCTGCGGGTGGTCGGCTGTCGACATCGACAGCCGAGTACCAAGGAGGCCGAAGACCTCCTTCCAGAACGCGGCCGTGAACCTTGGATCACGGTCGGACACTATCTCACGGGGCATACCGTGAGAGCGGAAGATGAGCTCCACAAACAGACGTGCCGTCTGTTTGGACGTGACTTGGCAGGCACCGCAGCAAGATGAACCATCTTGCTGAAGCGGTCGACAAAGACGACCACTCCAGTCCGACGCTTGGCGTCGGGCGGTAACCCGAATATGAAGTCATACTGATGGACTCCCAACACTCTGCCGGTATCGGCAGAGACTGTAGCGGTGCTTGTAAGCGGCGTTGGCACGCCTCGCAAGCACGGACGTGCGGATCCACTTGTACTGGCGAGGCCAGTAGAAGTCACGCGAGAGAGAAGGTACGTCTTCTCTCGACCCGGATGCCCAGCCGATGGGGCATCGTGATACTCGAATATGATCCGCAGGCGCAGATCATAATCATCAGGGACGACGATGCGAGCGACATCGTCGTCAGCTACACTGTATAGCAGCAAGCCGTCGTGTGCACTATACCTGTGCACACGGGATCTCAGATGTGGAGGCAGCGCGCGATGCGCGCTGTCGGAAGGTGCCTCCACATAGGTCAGCAATCGCTTGGCGTCCGCGTCAAGCGAGTACGCTTGCGCACATCGTCGAGCAGCGACGATGTGGGCACTGCTGCGTTCAATGCCAATGGCATTGACGTCAACTACCTTGTAGTTGTAATCCGGCCGACGCGACAGTGCGTCGGCTACCACATTCAACCTTCCAGGTTTGTACTCAACCTGGAAGTTGTATTCAGCGAAGAATGACAGCCACCGTGCCATTCTTTGAGAGAGATGTGGTGACTTTACGGCCGTCCGTAAAGAAGCGTGATCGGTGTAGATCACGAAGGGTCTATCTCCAAGGAGATAGACACGGAACTTGGCTAACGCATACTTCATGGCAAGGAGTTCCTTGTCATGTACTGGGTAGTTGCGCTCAGCTTGCTTAAGCTGACGAGACTGATAGCAGATCACACGATCACGTCCTTCGTGATCGTACTGCATCAGAGCGCATCCGATTGCAAAGTCGGATGCGTCACACAACGTGGAACGGACGATCTTGGTCGGCGACGGCCAAGATCGGCGCCTCGGTCAGGCCCTGCTTGACCGAATTGAAGGCCTGCCGACATTCAGCAGACCATCTCCACCCGCGTCCTTCTTGAGGAGGCGCGACAGTGGTCGAATACGCCCAGCGTAATCGTGTATGTACTTGCACAAGTACGTAGCCAACCCAAGGAACTGCCGCAGTTCCTTTGCATTCGAGGGCGCAGGCCACTCGTTGATCACCCTGATCTTTTCGGGATCAGGGCGGACACCGTCCTTGCCGACAAGGCATCCGAGAACTGGAATCTCGGACGCACCGAATATGCACTTCTTTAGATTTGCATATAACTTGTGCTTGCGCATCAGCGCAAGCAGTTGTCGGAGATGCTCCTTGTGCATCTCGGTGTCTGTCTTCTCGCCCACAGCCCGGCTGTGGACGAACACGTCGTCGAAGTACGTCGGTGCGAAGTCCCGCACCGACCGTAATAGATGCGTTACGCATCTATTAAGCCCCTGTGGCATAACCAGCCCCTCCCAAAGCATGCCGCTTGGGGTGCTTACCGCCGTGAGAGGAATTTCACTCTCACGCATTAAGATTTGGTAGAAACAATCTCTTAGGTCAAGAGCACTGAACACGGTGCTCTTGCTCATCGAATCGATGATGACGTCCTTCCTGGGCATCGGCGTCTGCGCCGGTATCGTCGCATCGTTCCTCTTGTTAAACGCATGAACGATGCGCCATCCGCCCTGTGCCTTCTTGACACAGAACGTGGGGGTACTGTGCGGGGATTTGGATTCCCGCACTTGGCCCGCACTACGACGAGCTTCGAAGAACTCGTCGATGGCCTTTACTTGTTCACGCAGCAGTGGCCACTGTCGCGTGACACAGTTCTTCGTGCTTGGCACGAGATCAATCTCGTGCTGAATTCCTTTATCCTGCGGAAGCTCCGCAGGAACTTCGTCCGGGAATACGTCGGCGTATTCTCAAAGAACGTCGTAATAGGGACTCGACTTGAGCGAGTCCCAGCTCTGCTCTGCAAATCGATCCTTTTTCGATTTGGCACTGAGGCTTGTGTCGCCATCAGGGTGCCGCACGAGAACCTGCCGCAGGTCCTCGAGATTCTCTGTGATCACGACATCCTCACGGGCGGTGATGATGCATACTTGTTCTACGCGCCCGGCGCGTAGATCCCGTGCAAAGCCTTTCCAGCTCTGCACTTCCAGCGCTGTCAACTCCGAGGCAGTGCTCGGAGGACACTCCAATGTCAACTCGTGACATTGGACCCCAGAGAGTGTTTGCGTCAGCGCATTCACTCTCTCGTACTCGACATCGCCCGTCGCAGGCGATGGAGGCTCGTCACCTGCACGCTTCGGTGCAGGGCGTTCTTGGGACAGGGAGGAGCGACCCCCTGTCCGGTCTCGGTTCCTTTCAGTTGTGAGGAGCTCTTCGGGCTTCTCATACCGCGACCCTTGTCAGACCCGGTCTGACAACGACCCATATCTTGTGTCTCGACGGGCCCGGCCCGTCGAGGGGTCTCCTTGAATCTTGGCTCCTCAAGCCCGGCTTGAGGAGAGATCTTTCTTGAACAGTCGCCTCGGGCCCGGCCCGCGACGGTTTCTTGTTCTTGCCTTCGCAGACCCGGCCTGCGAAGGGTTCGGTCCAAACCCGGTTTGGACGTGGGTGCGCTCCCGGAGTGCACCCTTCAGTTGTGATTTCGCCCGTGCCCCGGGCACGGACGAGGAAGCCTCCCGGAGGTCTTCCATCTTCTGGTACGCGGCGGCCTTTGCGGTCGCCACGTTCTCTTGGCTGGGATGAGCGAGGTTGCCCTCGCTCCCAACGCACGCACCGCGAGGTGCGCGCGCAACGTTGACAGGGCCATCGCTCACTGTCACGTTGTCCGCTGATCCGAGGACGTTAACGTCCTCGGCGCCGAATGAGATTATAGACTGGGCCTTCCAGTCTATCACTGGGGCATGGCGTTTTAGCCACGGCATGCCCAATATCATGTCGAACTTATCGTCTAAGTCTAAGACGATAAGGTCTTCGGTGAAGGTCCGACCTTCACAGTCAAAGCGAACAGATACAGTTCGCTTTCGTGTCTTCACGGTTGCGCTCGTCGCCAGGCGCACCACTAACTCGCTCCGAGGAGTCTCTTTCTCCTCGGGGCACATCGCATTCAGACTCTGCAGTCGAACAAAGTTGTTCGACGCACCTGAATCGACCAGCGCGTGCATGGATCTCCCATGCACCGCAACATCCAGGATGATCAGCCCAGCTCGACAACCTTCCTTTCACTGCGGTGCTTGCCACCGCAGGGCTCTAGTCATCACATGTCCGACATCGGCATGTGCCACTACACCAGTAGGGCGCCCCGCCCTACTGGCTCCCGCCGTTTATTGATCGTCCGCGCCAACGATCACCATTGGCACGATACGACGTACCGCGAATAGCAGGCCTTGGGCCTGCTACACACTCGCGTGCGTAGTGGCCGGTATTTCCACACTGGAAACACCGCTGCGTTCTTCTACGCGGATCCGTCTGCTGCCTGCCAGCAGACGCACTTGATAGGTCCATGGGTTCTGGACCGCCCATGGGCCTCGGTCGCGGACGCGGCGCCCCTGGCGTGTCCGCGTGAAGTTTAGCTTGATTCAAGCGAAACTCTTCCTGCAATGCAAGTTGGATGGCTTGCTCGAGAGTACTCGGGTACTCTCGGAAGAGATAGGTCTTCACAGGCCCATCTCTAAGTCCCTTCATGAAGGTGACAACTTGTTTCGCCTCATCAATGGGGTGGTTCACGATACTTGACACCAAGTATCGAGCCTGCTGCGCGTACGCAAGTACGTCGCGCTTGCCTTGCTTCATGTCGAGGAGCTCCGCCCTCGACCTGAACTCCGACTCGGGAGGCTCAAACGCGAGTTTGAGCTCTTCCTTGAACTCTTCGTCCGTGCTCCAGCACGTACCGTTCGTAAGGCGTCTGCCATACGCCCAGTGTCTAGCACGTCCTGCTAGACACGACATCGCGTAAGCGACTTGTAGCGACGGATCCCGGATCCGTCGGGCAGCGATCGCTGTCTCGAGCTCTACGAGCCACCGGAGAAAGGAGTCACTGATACCTTCAGTGACTCAAAACGTGGAACATCAGAAGTCTATTTCTGATGTTGCTCCTTCTCCATGTAGTCGACCACGACTACATGGTGTTCACTTGGCGGCAATGAGCGAAGCATTGCTGCCACAGTGAACTCACCTACGACTCGCGAGAGTCGTAGCAACGCCTCCCACTGCTGATCACTCGGGTGGGGCAATCCTCTCTCGTAATACGAGAGTGGATGTTCGGAGCTCCGTCAGACGGAGCACCGCCTGACGAAGGGTTTTCGTCTCCATAGCCAAATATTCCATTTGGCTATTCTCTGTAGGCGTTGAACGGACTATAAAGTGCTACCAGGTGAAACAGGGCGAGAGCTACGCTCTGTTTCTTTGCATACACAGTATACGCGTATTGAGGAAGCGTAGACTTAAAGTTTGTATGTAAGATATAAATACTTAACACTTTAGATCAAAATAGAAAACTGAATTGAATGGCAGCCCGCCGCGTGGCGGGCTGGCCTTATCTTTACGCTAAATCCCTTTAAGATGATATCTAATTGCAAGGGTAAGAACATGGTTGGCTCTCACGCATTTGCATGAAATGCATGCACATGATTGGTTGAAATGTGGCCCTTTCAACGAATAGATGTGCACCTGAGCGCCCGTCAATGATAGTTACATTGACGGCTCGTAATGTTGGTCGCTAGTGTGTGTCCCACACACTAGTGGGTTTGCGTGTATTAGTGTACCCCGGGTACACTATCCTGTGTAGCCCCGCTACAATAACACAAACCTCGTATCCTGCTAAACCTGATCAATACTGCACATCACTGATGTATACTGTCCGCCCGCTGTGTCACACCTATCCACATCCATCTCCTGCATCTCCTCTCAAACACTGCACACAACATCAACCTCGTACCTGCAAAACCCTTATCAATACTGTCCACTCACTGCTGATACTGTCTGCACGCTGTCACTCACCTGTCCACATTCATTTTCACCTCATACATATCCTCTCACACACTGTACACAACACCCACCTCGTAGTCTTCAAAACCATAATTAATACGGCACACCTACGACTGTACTGTAAACTTAACGTGCTTCCGGACATCCATATTTTACGCCGTTACCCTAATGTACAAGTTGACATTTTGCCGTATGTAATCCATTACTTACTGGCATCTGAAACTCCTGTGCTGACAGCTCAACCGGTTTAGCTGGTTGGTTTATTAAGGGCCTTTGGTCGGGCGAGGGTTCGATTTCTCACCGTCCAAGGGAGCAGGGTTGTGTCAGTTTAACTGTCAATGCTCCGCTCTAGAAAAGGTAAGCATTTCGCTTAATAGAACTGAAATGAACTGCATGCAACGTACTAACCTCTCTTTTCTAGCTTTGACATTGCTATACGATGACACGCATCCTAATGTCTTGACCGCACACCAGCTCTACTTTGTCCGTACCATCGTGTGCCTCACCGTCCAAGCCCCTTTTCAATCGTTTGCGTCGTAATTGAGGGTATGCCACAATTGGCACAATGATGTTTAATTCATTGCAGCGCCTCCGCTGCCAGGGTGTGGTGTGGAGGGTTAAGCTTGTGCGCTAGAGATCGAAAACGAAACTAACGCTGACCCTACCACTTGTCCTGCGTTAGTTTCTTCCTCCTTCTTCTCCTAAAAGCTATTTTCGCCTACTTATCGCAGCAAAAATATCCATTCCAGTTGTTTACGTCGTCGTTGGGGGCGTGCCACTAATGGCCAGACCACTACTAAAGTGGGAAATGGATACAAAATCCCAAGTTTACCACTTTCTAGGTTCAGCTAAAATTAGCTCCAAGTGGGACGAAATGTGCAGACTCCTCATGCTTCTCTTGGTTGCTACCCGAATCTCATCTGGTGGATAATTATCGGTGCTATGCGTGAAGTGGCGATAGCAGCCAACGAAGTATTCGTCTCTTTGCAAAGACATTCGACTCTTGTACAGCAGCAGCATGACCGATTCGTTGGGCTCCAGAAGAGTCTCTGCAACATGGCGGGCGTCGTGGGCCCTCTCTCCTCTGATCAAAATGAAACCCAGACCGCAAAGCGTCACAAGTCTCGTGTGATCAGACCAAAGATCACACGAGACTTGTGACGCTTTTGCCGTCTCGCATGCCGTTGCACTCTCCTACACTCAGAACCTAGGCGTGTGGGTGTGCGAAAACTTCCCAATGCTATCGAGTGAGCAACAATCTACAACTGTTCGAGCCGTGGCTAGGCTCTGCGTCGTTGCGTGCAGCAACATCCACGCCCTCACTCAAGTTCCAATGAAGTCAGTTCCAGTCACTCCCAAGGCTCTTGTGCCGAAAGCAATGCCTGATTTTACTGCACACATCACCAAGCACCGGGCCGGCTGCTGGACTTTGTTGGAGATAATGATGGCTAACTTGAACGTCTGCAAGGTTGTTCCTTGTTGTGGTGCCTTGCACCAGGGTGAACTAGATCTTGTTGTGGTGCCCCGCACCACGTGGGATTTAGAAAGAACTAGTTAAGCTAGTGGTTGGGCTAGCTACCAGGGTATTCGTGTACAGGTGTGGGTTTCATATGCCCGGTGTTGGTTTCGCTGCATCGATCGCAGCTTGCGCAACCTGCGATCTGTAAGAGGAGAGGCTGCTGGCAATAAAAATGGTGAGGAGTGCAAATGGCTACGCGACTACAATCAGATCAGCTTGTAGTTCCGCGAGCAGCTCGACTCGCTCGATCGCCCTCTGGTCACGTTCGAAGACCGATGGGTGATTGGTGATGCCGCCTCGCGTATCCCTCAGCTGATCAACTTATGTGGCGGGCTCGCTACTGCGTTTGCTAGCACAGGAACCGTAGAGTTCGACTTCTTATTGATCAGATGCAAGAAGACTGAAATTCGCACCGGGCTGACTGACATCTCTCTTGAAGGCGTTCTCCACTCGAAGCAGTGGGAGCAAGTGTTTGAGATTGCCTGTCAGTAGTTTAGAACTACTTGAAATTTGTATGGTCCACTTTTACCACTTTATGTGGCTGTGTTGGCGTCAATTTCAATGACAAAGTGGCCAAAGTGGAATTTCCCACATTAGTAGTGGTCTGAAAATGGCACAGTGAAGATTAATTCATTGCAGCGCCTCCGCTGCCAGGGTGTGGCGTGGAGGTTCCTCCTTGAAGTTCAGCAATTGGTATCATCATTTCACGAGCCATTCATGACGTCAAACGGGCATCGATGTGTGTGTAGCATTCCACGGCGTCGGGTTTCCAGCGTCCAAAGCGTTTTACAGTCACGCTGTAGAAACCAGCATTGAACAGCGCCGTCGCTCCGCCACTGCGAAAAGAGTGAGATCCGTAGCGTTCCGGTCGCAGCCCTGACGCCTCAGCTGCCGCTTTAATCGCCTTCGCCACGTCTCGAACTTGAAGGTTTCTTGTAGCCGTGCCTTTGCAAAGTAGTGCATCTGAACCAACTTGAAGCGATTTGTGATGCTACACAAAACCCAGCAGGCTAAAACTGGGAAACACTGACGTCGGGTGGATCGGGCCATGTGTGGCTCCGTCTTGCTTCCGCGAAATTAAATTTGAACCTTACTAATGACACGCAGCTCTTGTTGTTCACGATCTTGACTGCTGAAGTCGTACGCACTGCAAAGGCCCGACATTACAATTTTGGATTCAAAAATGTAATGTTGGACCTTGCAGTGCCTACGCCTTCAGCTAAATACTCGGACCAGCGCAAAAGAAAGGAGAAGTCCAGCACCAAATCCCCGTATGATTTGTTGGTGGGCTGATGTAAAGCTGAGCGATCCGTGCAGGCGTTTGAGTAGATGGAGCGTAACTGATGCATTTGGGTTGGTGGGCAGGTCGTCGCAGCGCATGCCTGTGATTGCAAGCTGATCTCGGCCGTGAGTCCGACATATTTCCGCAAAATCGCCGATGATACCACGAGATGTGGTTGGGCTTGGCGAGCACGGTGGAGGCAGTGTTGCCTGACTCTGAACGATTCCGCTCGTATCGCCTGCAATATGCGGCGAACATTGCGAGCTGATACGAGTTGGGGTTCTTGCTTCGCTGGCAACCACTCGGAGAAGTGAAGGTGATTGCACCAGCGGGACCACTGCGTGCAGGTGCCTGAATACTTGACGTTGGATGTCGCGGCCAATGATCGGGATTGAAGTGATGTGAAGAGTTCATGAATAGTTTCCTTTAGACCGAGGGGACTTGTGTCTTTTGCTAAGACAGATAAAAGTTAGTCCACCTAGATTTAAATAGACCCGACTAGGCCCGTGATGCTGCGTTCGCCATCCAGTTCGTTGACCCAGTTAAATAATCCGCTGAAAACCTGGAGTTGAAATAGGCTTCAGCTCGTCCGATTGCTCTGTTAGTTTCTTTGCTGATCACGTTTCTCAAGTAGAGATGATTGCACCAGGTGACTGCTGATGTCTTATCGCTCCAGCATTTTACATGAATTATGCGTCCGTGTGAAGCTTGATGCCAGGTTGGTCCCCAAGTCCATAAAGCGAGTGCGATCCACGAATGCTCGAGGACATTGGTTGTGAGCACGCTGTCCGAGGTTCCGCAAGCGCTTTTGATAGATTCTTCAGCTTTGTCGAACTTTAACTGAAGCTATTAGTTCACCGCGAGATCCCGTACAGCCAGATCCGTGTTGGATGCATCCACGTAGATCTCCACGTTCATACTCAGCGGTAGTGCTGATAGATGTCCATGGGTTAAAATATGCTGAAACCATAGCAAGTCGTCCTGAGCCTCCTCCGAAATTTGAAATATGGCGAATCGTGGAGCTGCCACCGCCAGAGAAAGGAGGTTTTGGTAAAATGGCTCCGACGTCCGTACACAAGCGGCTATATGTCGGAGTGACCCTAGGAGGTTTTGAAGCTCCATTTTTGGTCACGGTCCACCGCGTTAACATGTATTGTACTCGTTTGAGGGCCTTGTTGATTTTTCCTTAGGCATGGACACCGTTTGGTTCGATGCATTTCATAGCAAACCGAGAGCTATCAATTTCGAACTCCATTTCGAGAAATTTGCCTCATTGATGGATCGGGGACCCAGGCCTGCCGGCATAGCATGCGGAAGAGTAGCTTCGGCGAGGTGCAGTCGGTCTCCAGTATCGAGCTCAACACAAATATGGTCATCCACCATTCATAACCGAAAATGGTTCATCGTCGTCCGATTCAGACACACTCGCCGGTGATTTGGATGCCATTAACCACGAAATTGCTCTCCTGAACAGACCGCAATACGGTGGAGATCCTGACCAGCCGAATGGTGCCGCCAGATCAATAAGCAATATTGTCAACTCCTTCACATAGGCTGAAATTCGATACAATCGAGATGCAATTCTACGCAGGTGCTGGTATACCCCTTTCATATCACCCTTGAGAATTCGAATGCATGCTGCATCCCCGCGCGACGCCAGATATTCAATGCATCGCGCAATTTGACTGACAGGCTCGTATGTGAGTTTCGGAGCTGAATCTGGTTTGTACGACGAATTGATAGAGTCACCTTTCGGGTATGACAGGTCATGTATAGCTCGCACTTCAATCGATGGATCGACGCCTTTCTTTTCTACAGCACCGAGCGGACTACACACAACAGATTTCCACTGTGATAAAATGTCAGCATCGACCACCATGTATTGCCCAGAGTCTTGGCCTTCCCGAATGTATCCGGTGACGGCCTTAAATGACGACGGCATGAACCATTATTCTTAGGAGGAGGTCTGCGTGGGTTGGGCCTCAGACTACCGAGCGTCTATGCCCTTTTCAGTAATGCTTACTAGCATCTCTAGGTGTTTCTAGCCGTTCAGAACTTGACGTATGCACTCAACATCGAGAGCTTTGTTAGGTCTTGAATCCGTCCCTGTCTCCCCCGAATGAACTTTACTGCTTCTTCCACTGTGACCCTTTTGATCGAAAGATGTCAGAGAGGGAGGAGGTGGTAGTTTTACCGATCGAGTACGGGTCGATGTCCTTTTTCAAGCAACAAAAACAACTGTTGTGCACCTCAGATACTTTAACTTCTTCTCGAAGGAGATTCGTTTCCAGCATGCTGTATAAATGAGGCAGAACGTAGTGACAGTGATATCACCTCTTTTCACACGTTGTTTTGATCGATTGTTGTTGCACGCAGAGCTGAAGGTCGATTACGGGATGTCATTCCTGCAACAGGTTGCACAGTATTGTTGTGCACTGGATGCTTGGAAAACGAATGGAGATTTTCTGCAGCGTCCACATCGATTCCATTACCCAGCACCGAATAAACGCCACTAGGCTTCGGTAACGCGGGGGCACAGCGTCGTCCGTTTTCCGCTGAGGCTTGAGCGATCGAAACTCAGATTTTGAACGAGCTACTATCGGAACAACACGAACCATTTAATCATCGAAGTCGGCCTCTTGAGCAATCGAATCTCAGATTTTGAACGGAGATTTTCTGCAGCGACCACTTCGGTTTCCTTAGCCAGTGACGAATTAACGTCACCGGGTTGTGAAACCACGGGGACAGGCTCAACGTCGTTTATTGGGTTGTGTTCATTTAACAAATTTCGCTCAGAAATTTGTTCGCTCGTGGAGTGGTTCTTGCATGAATTACCTCGCCGTTCTGTAAACCGACTTCGACGACTAAATGGTTGTGTTGTTCCGATTGCAGCTCATTAGATCTAAACACAAGTGGTTGCGCTGTTAATCCCCTATGATAAGTCAAAGCTGCATATATTCGGGCTTCAATCCTTCAAAACGCTTTTCAATTTCTGCTTTGACGAGGGGATCGAGAGATTTCGGAACGAAATGAGCACGTCCGTCATGCCCTTCGCCAACATCTACCGACTGACAACCAGCGTTTGAGAGGAATCGCATGCACAGACGATGATCGATTCCTGATTTTGCATCATGCTGCTTGGATAGCCGCTGGAGAACCTTCGGTGGTATGGGTCCCGATCCTTTCTTGAGTCCTCGCTTTTGCTCGTTGGTGGTTGTTGTCCATGTGTTGTTGTACTTCGCTCCATCCGAAGACGGATAGCCACCGCCGACTTCAATTACAGCTCATTCAGCCGGCGCTCTTGAATGTCTTGGAGAATTTCACGCAGGAGAGAGTCTTTCATGCTACATCGGTGTCTGACACGAGACGGATCGATGTCAGAGGATACAGCAATAGCAGATCGAAAATTTCCAAGTATGTCGTTGACCCAGTACACGAAGTGGGGAACGTCCTCTGGGTCCCACCGCATTGGCATAATTCAATAAATGCGATGATTGCATCGACCAAATCGACTACCTATACTCACGCACAAATACAGCATAGACTCGCACAGAACCAACCAAATCCAGGATACTCAAGGCAGTTGGCGCTGGCTCAAAGTCCGCTGTTGCTGAAAAGTTGAAAAATTACACTTCCAGACTCGATCCATTCCATTCGTTGCTTTCGATCCATGAGTCAGAAGTGCATGATCGACAACCTGTCGACTCCAAACCCGAGGTCATATGCCCGAGTCAACACACCCGGCAGCGACTTACACAAAACGAACTTGGATCGAATCTGGCTATTAACGTGCACGGCAGGGGTCTTACCTCTGTGTTTTTCACCAATCAATTTGTTGTGCACTTCTTGACGATCTGCCGTTGGGGAGAATTCGTACTTGGACTTGCGTTCAGCGCGTTTAGTTGAATGGTGGAAAGGATGAGCGTATGCTGGGTCACTTACTACTTGACTCGACTCGGAGATCCTGGACGCCATGGCAGGATGGTATCGGATACTCAGGAAACAGTTAAACTACACGGGATCATGTTGAAGTTTCTCCACAATGAAGGAATCCTTGTCATCATCCGGACTCGCCTTAGACAGTTTGAGCCGTTGTGGTTGAGGCATTTAAGAGATGTCGTAGGTTGTCGTCGCTGGAGTTCTACTTCGTTTCGCTAGTCGTGCGGTGCGTGCTATTCGGGTTGACGCGGCCGGCTTTGTCGCTTCTAGGAAGACGTCATCATCATCGATGTAAAAATCAAATATCGTACCCTCAGCGTCTGCAGTGTCTTGATGTTGACCTCGGTCATGTGCGTTAGCTTGGCTACTGGATCGCAATGGAACTCGACAAAATGATTCGCCAACTAATTCTGACGTCTCCTCAACCGTGCCATCGACGAAATATGCGAAATCGATGGCGTGCTGGAGAGGAAAGTGTTTCCTTTCACCAGACTGTGGGTCAAACCACGTGCACTCTTGCTCAGGATCAGGAAAAACGTCTCATCTAAGAGTGCGTCCAAAATGGAGGTGACAGCATTGGTCCTTCCGACTTGACTTCTCCCTAGCACTTTGTCTAGTATGTCTTCGTGGGGCTGTTCAATCTCTCTTATATCCCATACTTCCTTCTTGAATGCTACCTGTTGTAGCATTAACGCCACCACAGGTGCCACGACGGTTACATCTCACACGGCAGCGATAAATTGGGTTCTTTCGGACTCGACCGTTACGGTTTCCTCACCAACCCCAACAACTTGTCCGTGAAGGACTTCTTCCGTAGTAGTAGCCATGACGGGGCGACGAAGCAGCGATTCACGGTTGGTCTTGGATACGGTGGCGGCCGCCACCAGGTGGGCTCTAGCAATAGCTCTCATCACGGTGCCCTCTTCTCCTTTTTCGCTTCCGAGCTTGCGAAATGTCACGATGTCGCGCTCGACCTTGAGAAAGCGTGCGTAGAATGACAAGGCTGAACCCCTTCGACATCGTCTGGCATCAGGTGCAGGAACGATCGGGAGGTGTGGCGCTGCATCTGTCCGGAGTGCGAGACAGAGGAACGAAGGTGAGCAGAAAGGCTTAAGCTTGTGCGCTAGAGAGCGAAAACGAAACTAATGCTGCTCCTACGACTTGTCCTGCGTTGGTTTCTTCCTCCTCCTCTCCACAAAAACTATTCTCGCCTACTTCTCGCAGCAAAAATATCCGTTTCAGGCTTTCGTCCAGGTCGCCGTAAACGACGCCGTCCTGCTCGCCGTCCACGTCACCGTCAAGCTCTTTGTTCGCTTCGCTTTTCACGTCGCCGTCGAGCTCGTCGTTAACTTCACCGACCAGATCGGCGTCCAGATCGTCGGTCAGCCGTCGTCCACGTCGCTATCGAGATCGCTGTCCAAGTCATCGTTCGAGGAGAGGTCGCTACAGCTGTCGTCGACTAAGTTCGCCCGTCGAAGTGCTGATAACGCACCCTCTGGTACACCACTGACGCTAAAGATGCCTCCTCTACAACAGCAATCGGATAAGTTATGTGAGCCTTTGTAAAGCCGTTCTGGATAGTTGCCCGACATAGCTTGCACTTATCCAAATGGCCACTTGGTGGCTTCGGCTGGTGAAGCCGCTCGGATCCTTGGTGCTCTTGCAACTGTGCTTGAAGCGCGGTTACCCATGCATTCCGCAGGTGGCTCTTAAAGAGTCGGTTCCATGCGATGTCGACTGGCTGGGACGTTTTTGTGCAGGACGGCGGCACCTTTAGCAGATGCACATTCATGCTACGAGCATGGGCTTCGATGCCTTCTGACCAATTATCGGAGAGTTTGGCGACTAGCCGATTGCAGGCTCGCGACGATACGGACGGTCTCCGAACGCTGAATTATACAACGCCTTGCGAATTTCAGCGTTCTACCAAGCCGTAGAATTTCCATAGAGCTCCAATCCCGTTCACTCCTCAATTTTATGCGCCTATTTCCACATATAGACACCAAAACCACATCGTGTCTCCCAATTGTCAGTCTTTCCACCTAGAACATTCGACTGCGTGACCTTGTAGACAAGGTGAAGCACCGCCTTATTGCCATCAGAGTCCGCCACGAGCAAGACGGTCACTCGTTCTTTGTATTTACTTCCGTGGCTAACCCAAACAGTCTTGGTTTCTCGGGGGCTCACTGAGAGCTTAGGAAGATACTAAAAAGATGACTGTTAGATGGTAATTTTTAAGCTTTAAAAACCAGCAATGAAATGACGTTCACCGTTACTTGTCTGGTCAGCGTTGTAAGCTTTTTTACTCCTAACTCAAGCATTTTTTGCTGATCGGTTATACCAAAGGCGTGTGCAATTGTATCAGCATCGTCTAGTGCGATCTGTCCTAGACGCGTTCGAGAACGCATGCTAAACCGATGGCGTTCTAAGAATCATTGTTGCCACTACTAGGTGGCTTGCAGTACGATTACCGAGCACGGCGATGCTGCGACCGAAAGCTCTCGACATGAACTCTATCCTTCCTCAATACCTTAATTCATTCAACTAGGGCTAACTCAGATTGGCGTGACAGGAGAGTCGCGACACCAGTAGGTTGTACTATTTAAGGTCGGCAAGTTTGGGGTCAGCGCAGCGCTCTTTCAGCTCTTTTCGATGACGTCTCCAGTCAAAAATGAGTGTTCTCTTAGATCCTTGTGTTGTCGAGGTCAACCCACTAAAATATGTTTATATTGTCTTGGACATACATTAATCTACCTCACCGACGTAAGTTTATTATTTCACTGGGGCCGCACGTCGATCTTGTCGTCGGCTACAGGACGAGGTTCGATGGCTACGGTGACGAACTACCCTAAAAATATATAATCCCTATACTAAACACGCACGACAGCCGCCACCAACTTGTCTTAGTGCTGCCCAGCGTACGGGTTTCTCGTATAATTCTTCGCTACGTTGTTAGGACAGGGCTCCAGGGTCGCTTGACCGGGGGCTGGACCTTACCCTCTCTGGGGCTGCCAATATCCTGGTACGGGCTGCGTATTACCGCCTACTCCCACGGGGCTGCAGATACCCGTATCTCCGGTACGCTTGGTAAGGAACTCCGCTAAATGCTACGTCGGCTCGTGTGCTTACTCATCACTCCCTGTGCGGTGTTAGTGTTAGCCGCAGCACCGCAAAGTTTTGCGCTATTTGTACCGTCGTGTGCTGCGAGCGCTACTCGGCGGCCTTGGTGGCCTTGGCGGGGGTGGCTCTTGTCGCCTTACAGCTGCTCATTCCTTGCGTATTCCTTCACTCGGCGTATCTTGGACGCCAGCGATCTTCTCGTCAAGATCGCTGGGCCGCGGCTGTCCGAACGAGTAGACCCGTCTAGCACCGGCCTGCCATCCGTGCATCCTGTCCTCCGCTGCCTTGATCGCTTATTGTCCTGCTTGGACCTCTTCGACGCTTGTCTCCTGCTGTCTCGCTTGGTCTTCGTCGTTGCTGTCATCTGCTGCTCGCTGGGATGATAGGAGGATGCGAATTTCCTCCTGTACTATGCCATTCACAGCAAAAAATACCACCATTTCAAATTTATCCCTACTCGACATGTGCGTACGTGTGTGCTTCGGGTCTGGTCGTTCCTCTCCAGAAACTCGCGGTAAGTCGGGATGCTTTGCCATTTTAGCGATGGCGTTCTTTTGTCGAACGGATTTGCCAAGACGCGTCTAACAGAACGGGTTAAATTACCGTGCCTGAAATGACATAAACTTCGACGCTACGATGCCCTTTGATTGCTGATTGGTCAGTTGCGAGTGTCCGTAGCAAGCCAACCTCCGGAATCACATCAAGTTTATGGTATAATCTCTGCGCGCTGTCTCACACATATCAACATACAAAAATATTCACCACATACATATCCTGCATCTCCTCTCACACACTGTGCACAACACCAACCTCGTAACCTGCAAAATCCTTATCAATTCTGCATACCCAGGAGTGCACACCACAGCTGTATGCTGTATGCACGCTGTCTCCCACCTCTCTACATTTATACACACCTCATAAATATCATGTATCTCTGTCTCACACACTGTACACAACATGAGTGCAACCCGCGTCAGGACGAGGTGACCAGGACGGACCATTTGTTTACACTTCTGGATGTACACTACGGGGTATTATAATTCCAGGTCTAAAACCTTACTCGAATCCGGGATCCAAAATCATGGGAGTTGCTAATGTCCCGTGTCATGTCGAGACGGGGCTGTACCAGGGAATGGTATCAATGTGCTAGGCCTATTGAAAGGCATACATAATGATCAAGAAAAGGGGAGATGAAAGGCCGTTGCAGTCTCCGATCGAGGGTATCAAGCGTAAGTACCGCCGGAGGAGTTGGAGTGGCTTGTGCTGGCCTGGATGACGCGAGATGTTCCGCTCGGCTTCGAGGTGGGAGGACGTCCCGATGTGTTATTGAAGTGTACCAAGACCGGGAAAGGTGACATGTGGAGCGGCAGGGTGAACAGCACGGCCGGAGCGAGTGCCTCGAGGCCAGGGATTGACAGTGAAACCCGTTATTGATAGGAACTACAAGTGAATGCATAATCAATTATCTCTTTCCATATTCAAACTTAGTCGCCAGAACATTGATTTACAGCAGTAACTTCAGGCAATATTCGTCAATAACGATTGATAGAAAACAATATCTAGGTAGGTTTTGCGTCCGTCTCGCGGGTCACAAGGGTTCCGCTGGGTTTCCTTGTCGCAAGGTTGCCTTTACGGTGTTTAGATCTTGAACGGAGCTATGAAATGCAATACCAAGGGATGCGAGGAAAAGGATATTCCAGAGATGGCGACGTGTGTGACGTGCCACCAACCCGTTCATCACCTATGTATTAACGACGTTGTAAACAAAACAAACGGCCTGCTCGACGACGCACTGCTATCGGCTAGCTACGGTTGTAATTGCTGGCTTTCGTTTACCCTCTCTTAATCGTGCTAATTACCATTCAAATTGCTTTGTTAGCTTTTGCAGTAAGCACTGTGCCAACAGCTACGTTGGTATACAGTACGATGGCGCAGAATCCGATTCAGCTGGAGAGCGCAGCGACAGTTGTGACTGACTTGCAGAGTCAGAGGCTGCTCCGCTGCCATCGCGGACACCTGATGTAGTCGTTGATTAAGGCGGCGATTCTTCGGGGGTCCCCAGCGCATCGCGGTAGTAGATGCATCAACTGACTTAAGTATGGCATCCCTCTCAACATCATCCACGGCCCACCACCTAACTCACGCAGTGCCGTTTGGCGACTTATTCACCTTTTGAAGGTACCGATCAAGACTGGAGTCAGTGAGAAGGCAGAAGTTTTCACAACAATTTGCGTGATGTGCGCAAAAGAGGAGTGGGAATGTTTTTGGCCTAGACACGTCGCGGAATAGTTCTCTTCCGGTGGAATCGTAATCAGTAAACTTCGGACACGAACTCAAAATCAGCGAGCAAAAATAATAGCATCTATTGAAGCACAACAGTCGTGAAATTGACCTCATCAAAGACGACGAGATGAAAACAGGATGAGGAAGGTCCGGTGTCGCCAACATCGTTTTGCAGTCGGCGAAAAAGCATGCTCGTTATCAAGTGGTATTGATATTTATTTTATTAATATCATTTCTTAGGTGTTGCGTCAATATATCGTAATTACAGTCATCAATGGCGGATCAGAGCTAGCATTATCAATAGTAACTTCAAAAAATCGGGTTACTGTTAATCCCTGCTCGTGGCTGCTGGTCAGGCGTGCTGCCAAGGACGAGTGTCACGACCCGAGATCCGCAGGAGGCGTTGCCGGATGGTGGGTCATGGCCGTAAAGATGGGGACGACGTATGGCCACGTGGTTTTAGTGTATACACAGTCGTGAGTTTACCTTGCCTGACACAGGCCCCAAAGCTCACCAAACAAAGAACCGCTTTTATTAACCGTTCGTGTACGTTCCTAGCTAGTGTGGCCAACAACTACTACAGCATTCTTCGTTCTTTCCTGTGGAGCTCTCCTCATCTCTTCGCGGAGATAACAGGGGTTTAACCAACACCGGTTAACCGACCCCAGACAGGGCACGCGACATCTGGTGGCAGCTTGCTGGAGAAAGGGGAGAAGATCGGCTGTGACGAGCTGAGTAGAAGCTCATGGAGTGCTGTAGCGGGAACTGTCGACTGGACCATCGCTGTGAAAGTGATCTAGTGCTGAATACGTCGCTTGAGTGCGTTCGTGGGCTGGGGCTTGACGCTGGAAGGAGTCATCACAGAGCCCGACGCCGCAGAAGTCGACAAGGGAGCGTCTCGATACTGTGCGAAGTGGTGCCGGAAAGCAGTTGCAGAACAGCTTTGGGAACAGTGAGAAGACCGTTCGTGGATATCGGAACGCTGTCAGGGGACGGCACTTAGGGTTTTCCGCCTCCGGACGCGTCTCCATATTTTCGCGGCTTGCGACAGCCGCACGTCGTATCTGCCGTTACGCGGTGCTTAAACGCGGCCCACTTGGCCTAGCCAACCCCAACGACGGGATTTCAAGATTCTTCAGCTCCTTAGGACCGCCCAGGCTACTTGGATAGAGGCCGGAAACGGCTCAGCCCAGTCAAAAAATGCATACTATAGTACAATTTGTTTTGTCGGATTGCTGGTGGCCCCTTAAAAATTCTATCCACCAGCTCCATTCTGCTGTTTTATTTTATGTACCAATTGATATATTTTGTGCACTTCGACCCAGACCATCCAATGAATCGCGTAATGTTTAGGAAACACAGGTAACGCGAAACTGCATGAGAAGGTATTATGAAAAGCTAACATAATCCCAAACAACTAGTGCACTATCACTTTTGTCAGACGCGCACAATTCCCTGTCACACAAACTAGACCATTCATTATGCATGATTAGGCGGGTTAGCAAAAAGAATGACAATAGCAATATCATAAAGTCTACCTTAACGCTTTAGTTCACATCTCTACCCGCGAAGCAGGCGGCGCTCGGCTAGTGTATAATAATCACTGACTGCCATTACCGATTGATATTTTTAATACGCAGAGATGTGGTCACGTAGTGATAAGAAAACCATTTATAGGCATTGCATTTATTATCGTAAAATGCACCAGATGATAATTTCCATTCCCACAGTCTCTAGGTTATAGAACTCATTCATGCTTCATTATTCTCACCAAACAATTCATCCAATATTTATCAGGGAAACTATTGATTTTTAAATAGGCATTGAATTTTGATGGCTGAAATTGTAGATTTATAGAATTGCATTTGTTTCTGTTTCTTCAATGCTAGTAGCGAAAATCACAATTACGTTGGAAAATTGTGCTTGTTCAGCGGTATTGGGTAAGCTTTCAACAACACGCTTATGCTCGTTCGTTTGTATCTCAAACGTTTTGCTGTACAATGCAGCCCATGTCGCTTTTAGCAGAAACCCTTTTGGGGCGATGGTGCACTCGGTGGACTTAGACGACTGATGCATTGAACCAGCCGGCGATATCAATCCACGGCAATCCACATGTGAAGCACGTTCCAGATAGAAATGTAACCTTAAAGGGGCAACTGGTTGTTCCATGTCTAAGCAACTGACATTTAAAACCAGCATTTGCAAGCCACCTATAAAATCCAGTTACAAAATGAATTCTGTGTACCTTCACCCAGCAAACTGGGCACAAAGATGGCGTACGAGTCTTATTAAAAATCTCGGATCGTGCTCTAAATTACTCTGTCATTTGCATTGCGTTGGTGAGCTGATCGGGCGCTCACAAAAATCTCTTGATTTTGTGTTGAATTGGAACGTTTTCTTTCCTTTCACTGAGGTTCTCACAAAATCGCATTACCAATTTTATGGGCCGGCCAAACAAGGAATACCGATGCCATCAAGTAGAATTTGAAGCTGTTGACGCCTGCACTAAGTGGTGTCATTAATATAACATTTCTTTATGAAAGGCATCGAGAGAGTGATCACCAAGTTAGCTAGTACGCCTACGTGCAACACCATTTGTACGCTGGGGTAGTCAATTCCGACTCCAAAAGCATTTGTTGCCACTATCCAAATAATGTTTCCACGCTTCCATTCAGCCACTGACTTAGATTGTTCCTGTGGAAATCATTCCTGCGTTATAGCCAGAAACATGCCAACCTCCAGCAGCAAATTCTTGACATATTTGATCAACTTTATCACGTGTCGCGCAAAATACAATGTATCTGTTCCTTGTGTCTTTCATCACCGTGTGTTGCTTTGCATTTCCCTAATCACTTCCTGAGTCAAGTGTTCTACAACCTGAACACGGTATGATACGTTTGGACGAGTTGTGGAGACTCGAATCACCTGAAAATTGACATGAAATACCTTAGACAGGTTAATTTCCGTTGTGATCGCTACCGTTGCAGATAGAAGGGCAATGTCAGCTCAAATGAAACCAAGACTGGCAAAAAGTCATTTGAGGGCGGTATCTAGCGGTTGTAATTACTAGATGCGCTCCGTCAATAAATATGAGATACAGTTTTTTTCTGATGCTTTAGTAGTGCCAAATATTCGCGGAAATGATCAAGACCGATCTGTTCAACTGCGATAGACACCAGATTGTATGCTTCTCTGACGTTGCCATACCCTTGGAATACTTGGCGGCCAACAACCCCTTCATGTTGCACTTTAAAACTGATTCACTCAATAATGCAGCAGTAGGCACCACAACAATTGATATTATCCAACAATTTGGGTGAACAAATTAATACGCCATGAACATGACGCTTTTGTCCCACCAGTTAGCATGATAATTAGGCATTGACATTGAGGTTCAGTAAGAACCAATGCCAGGGCTAGTCCTTGCGCCGAACTCCGAAATGATGCAGTTAAATCGCGAACAAATTTCTCAATTACTCTATTCGCGTGTGTTAATGCTGTCGCTGATGCTGTCGGATTACATTGCGATAACGGTTTAGCAATATCCACTTGAGAGGTACTAACAAGTAAAAACACCTAATTGCTTAGTTTCGATATGATTACAATAAAGTTTCTGCCGTTGTGCCGCTAAAAATTAATATTGTTGAGACGTTGTTCAATATCACATACCTATCGTTGAAGTTGATGGTGGCACCAACATCGACTTGCTGTGTAGGTTCGTGTGTGTCCACCAGAGAGAGAAATAACTGCCAATTATGCGAAGCAAGCCAAACGTCTTCAAAAACGAATCTCGGGTAAGGTTTGAGGGATCTTTTGAGCCCCTTGCGTACATCGTCGCTACTGCGACTTGTCGGTAGGTCGATACATCTTGTCGCATTTCACTGAATTGAGCAAACCTCTTTGCAATTTTTTTTTTGTTCTGCGTCATTGTCTTGCCACCTTTTTATCGAAAACGTAGTCAAGATAGACCTTATTACTTTCTAGATTTTAGGAGCTGTAACACTATGCGACCGCACCAAATGTAAATACAAAATCATCTCGGAATTTAAGCAGGGTGGAGCAAATCATGCAACTGGTTTAAACCATCATGTTATAGCCATTTTTTGTGATTGGGCTGCAAAATTGCTACTCGTTTGCGAATAGCGTAAACCAAGCGAAAATCGAATTACTATCACGACGCCGAAATGTTGACAATTTGGATGCTCGTACCGGCTGACCAAACGTTACATGCACTGTGATGATTAATAAGTCCATTAATTTATCACACTTGCCCAACCGTTTCACCACTTCTACTTTGTTCTGTGGTGTAGCAGCAGTCGCAAAAACTGCATTAGGCAACCAGAAGATTGCCACCTGCGCTCGGACACCGACTAACGGAGGGGTTCCCGGTAGATCCGTGATCAGCTAAATCTGATCTTACTTTGTGTACCCGTCGGTGGGCTGGATCGGCTCTTCTTGGGACACGAAGAGACTCGTGGGGGCGAAGATGAATGTCTAGGAGGGACTTGCGAGTCGTGGGTGGAGCAGCGCGGAAGTCTTCACGCTGCGTCCGGGGTAGATCCAAACCCCAGGTCTACTTAGTCTGACCTGGATCTGGCGGCCTGGGCTCTTCCAGGGTCGTGGAATGCCTTGGGGTGTGTTATCCCTTGGCGGGGCCTTTTCCTTTTAGTATCTGCCGCTTCCTTTAGCGGAATCCTAATAAAGGTCGAATGGATTCATGGCCAGACAATCCGATGGATCCACTATAATGCCGATGCGTAAATACAACCAGTTGACGTCGGATGGGGCCAATATACTTGTCCCAGTCCGGTCCTTGGTCCTGAAGGCACTTACGTAGTAGAACGCAAAATCAACTCTGTTTTTGGTTGTAGCTATCCTCCCTGTGGTGTACTAAGTTCGGATCGGGATGGTCCACACCAGATTTGAACTTAGCTGAGTCGTCGGTTGACTTAGCTGATTAGCTACGGTAACTCTGCTGGGTCGGACCTTTCAGAGTCGGCGGGCAAGCCGGGTCGTTGCAAGGGGGCCCACGAAGGGTCGCTCAGGTACAAAACTACTTCATTTCACTAGCTATTTGTATATGAGATTAGGAAACCATTAGGAGGAATCCCTTCGGGACTCTTGGAAGATATAAGATAACAGAGCAGAATTTTGCTAAGTCCGAGACAAGTGTACCCTGTCCGGTAAGTCCCTGCACGGGCTGGATTATGCTTGCCGTCGACACCCAACAGGCATAGCTAGTAGGGTGTTGACAGGTAGCGCCAAGAGAACAAGGTCGGCCCGGTGAAGGGCGTGTCTCGCTTCGTGCGTTCAATAAGTCTCTCTGACTCAGCAAGCCGGTACACCGGACAGCCAGGGTGCCGTGACACTATTAGCCATGTAGCCTTTGCTCTCGATTATCCGTAAAAGGGCTCGCACGCCGTCGTTCGTCCTTTCGCGGAGGGCACGGGGTTATCTGGAAGTCAGCGAGCGCAGGTGACTCCCAACGATTGACTGGCTTGATTGCCTGGTCTCAGCGACTGCGAGACACCACTGTCCCGGCTGGGTCGAACCGCTGGGGGCAACACAGCGGCGGACCAACAAACGCCGACCTGACTCGGCGATTGTTGTGTTTATTGCTACTGGGATACTCATACCTGACAAATTGTGTACCACAACTATCCCGAGATCCCATCCCAAAAATGCTATCTCTTCTCATGTGGCGTCCTCATGTGCCGTACTCTCTGCTGGCTCTCAGCCACTCCTTTCTGCACATCCTTCTCGCTATCCAGCCGGATTCATCGTCTTTGAACATCAACAATCGCCATGAGTACGCAATCCCAAAATAGGCACTGGATCCACACAGTTGGTACTGGATCCACCAACTGGGTATAGGTGTACCCAAATATGGGAACAGGGGGTACTGGATACTTGATCCCATTTCCTTCACATGTCTCCGGCCCTTCGGTCACTACCGCAGTTGAGTGGCATCTGGATCCTCGCTTGGGCATTTCCTGTAATCCGCTTCACCACAGTTCTACGTGTTGATATTCTCTTCTGACAGCATCGCAGATCTATTCTGATAACACAAACAATACTGGAGAAGTAAATTTATGCTGACGACGCTTTCATTTTCGGGACCTGTTAGGATCCAGTGTCCATCAGACCTATCATTTACTTTGTCGGAAAAAATGAAACGATTCGATCGTTTCCCGTAAAGAAACTGTATTAAACCCTCTTAGTAGTGATTTAGTCACGTACTCAACCAATATCTTGGCATGGTTTTGTAAGCTTTCTCGTGTAACATGGACACATTTGCACAGCATATATGCTTTATCATCGTTTTGCCAGTTGACCATAGGCTCCTTTCCTTCGGTTGGACCGACAAAATGTGTTACTAGCCTCAAAAGCTCAAGAGTAGCACTAAAACAGTTGGCTTGCCATCATGGATAAAATCTAGAAGACCAAGATTTACAGAACCAGACGCTCCATGCATCGAAAATAATACCACCAGGCGTGCCCAGTAGATTAATGCAGCGCAAATACTGGTGATACAGTTTACTTCTAAGATGTCAATGTGGTTGATGTCCCCGTTTATGATACAGGAACATACTATATAGCGACACGCAGTGAATAGCGTAAATCCATTGCGACACGCAGTGAATAGCGTAAATCCATTAACGATTTGCCTGATGACTCGCGGTATGCAGTGATATATAGTGTTTCTAGCACGTCTTTGATTTTTGAGATCATCTCGGACGACTATGGGATGCAGTTACTCCGGCTACACACAATATATAGATTTAATACGGCAGTGTCAATACTTGAACTTGTCTCAAAATCCCAAACAGGAATTTGCTGCTGCTTCAAGTCATAGCACTTCTTTACCATGCTTAACAATATCGTCATGTGTTTTTGTTCGTTACCTGAAGCATCGGTCACCCTTTAACTCCAACTGACATATTAGCAACATCCTGGCTTCCTGCATGGATGTAAATTCAGTGTATATGGTTGGTAGTACTGATTTTGCTAGTCCCATGACAAAAAATGCTGCCACAGCGGCGTTGACATTTACGGCGACGTGAGAAAGTACATCAATATTGCACGTGTCTATCAGAACAAAGCCACTACACAATCCAGGACCGGGAACAGTTTTATGCCACTGCAGCTGTTGCAAGAATGGACTTGTAAGCCTTTCGTCTAATTCAGCCGTTTCTGAGTGAATCAACTCGTTAAAGTTTGCAACACTGTCAAGGCGAAGTTGTGACCAGCAAAATCATTACCGTCGGCGGTAAGTGGCTTTACACAAAAACATTTTATTTCTGGGCCAGCACGGAATGTCTGCAATGAAACTCGTCGACATGTTGCGCTGTGGTGGAACTTAAGATGACGCTGGATTGTTCTATTATTTGTGCACTTATCTTTGCATCCGCCACATAAAAATTTTCCCGTCAAGAATAGGAACTCCTTCGATGGGGTCCGAAGACTCACTACTCGTATTTGCGTGTGCGTTCATGCTTCAACTGAACTAAATTCATGTGATTTAACTGCAGTTTCCAATTCGTGATAATCTGGAAGACTTGTTCCCTTCTTGTTGTGCACCCGCCTAAGGTGAGATATTATATGGTGCGCTTCATTCCCAATGCAACAATGGCACAATTTACCGATAAGCACGCGAACTCGTTTGATAACAAATAGTTCTAGCCTTCGAAGCACTGGAGGTGTATCATCGAGTATGTTATCGCGCAAAACAAGCGGTGTTACTTTGCGCTTCCCTTAATAGGACAACCATTTTGTGAGCAAGTAAGTTTCGCATGTCGTTAAAGTACTTTCGAGTGCTCAAACGCTGAAGGGCATCTCGGACACGTAAAATTACCATCACCACGCGAGACTTGAACTGTTTCGCGGTTTGGAAATTGAACCACCGTGTGAGACTGATGATAATGCTGGTGATGATGATATCGTTGACTTTTGTTTTCGAATGCCAACATGCACTTACCACATCAAAAGAACCTCTGTCCATGTCTCCCTCTTTTGCGTCTCAGGCTTCTAGGACACTCTTCAACAACAGTTATTGAATGCATACGAGTGTTCCGTAAATACATAACGCGAGCTCTCCTGTTTTATCATTGTCGTCTTGAAATCGAATACACAGACACGGAGTGTCAGTGATATACGTGAGCGAGAATTGGTTCAGCGGGTTCGTTAGCCTCGATCTAAGTGGATGAAGCGATGGAACGGTTATCTTCTCCCATGACTTCAAGTCACGGTCCAGGACGAGGGGTCCCTATAGCGTCCGACATCGTCAATTCACCAGCGAACCCCAGCGATAGCTCGTTCAATGAGCAAAATATTTTGGCCAGCAACCCGCTAAAGGGCTCGCATGCCTGGATGGACACGTTCTGGTACGGCCCTATTTCTTCAAAGCTGTGTGCAATTTCGACGCACTCAAATTTATGTTAACCAATGCGCAGGATCGCCAACCCAGTTCCAGCGGATCCATCGGAGGATCACCCAATATGCCATCGCATGGCTGCAGTTCCGTCAGTGTGCGGAACAGGTTATCTGACTGAGTCATGCGGGAGTCGAGCTCAGCATTCGGGTTCAGACCCGACCGTCTTGAGCTCCGTTTCGATGTGCTTCGAATACTTATCATCGGAGACGGAACCAAGCACATGAACGACGACCCTCTCGTCACCGACGAACGGGAGCATCTCCGTTTTGTCGAGCAGTTCATCGGGCATGTAGAAGTCCAGATACGTGGTGGTAGGCAGCCGATCACAATGTGTCCATCATACATGATTTCACCCAATGTCGCCGTGATTGCAGTCAAAGTTCAAACTTAGCTGGTTGCAGCACGACGTCGTGCTGCGGCCCAATCAACGCTGCATCGGACGCCAGGACGCGTGCACAGGATTATGGTTCGGCCCGGTGAACGCCGTGTATGCCTAAAGTAGGCTCTGGCGCGCTCCCACTTCAACTTCCCGTAGGAGTTCGCTCTAGCAGAGGCACTCGATTGTTTTGTTTTGTTTTGCTCATTAATGAAATTTCTTCTTCGGAAACACCCATGGTTTCGGACACCTAACATGTAACTCAGACCATTTTGCCACCTGCCAAGCTTTCGAGGTAGTTTCGCAAGCAGATTACAAAGTCACGCAGGTCTCCAAGTGAGAACGAGTACATCGTTTTAAAGCCAGAGGACCGTACATCCTACGCTCTATAAGCACGACGTGGAAGTGACAAAGACCATAGAATGGATTCAGCCTTGCCATCAGCTCCTCAATGAAATTCTTCGAGAATCTCACGAAAGCTCGCTTCAAAATAGCGGACGGCGACTCATTGGTGAGCTTAATGCGGCTATTAAGCACACCGGTCAGAATAAAGTTCGACGTGTCCGACTTCAGGGACAGTCGGAAGTTATTGTGCGAACCTTCGAGTGCAAACTCATCCGGTTTCTTCTCGAGGGCAATGCGCCAACACGGCGTGAGGTGCATGTTGTTGAGGATAAGCCAGTGGCTGTTGCGGTGCGCAACCTCGAGGTGACCCAAAGCGAAATACGTCCTGACCTTGGCGCAAGACACCTTAGGCAGCTGACAGCACGCTCGAAGCCGTACTCCACCCTCCACTTGTCCACGCCAGCTACCACATTAGCTTCGGGGGACTACATGAAGTATAAAGGTGTGGATGGTGTCGAGCCTAGATACGAATTGCCCAGGACCTGCAAAGCGTTGAGGGTTGAGTCACCGTCGCAGCTGTTGCTTCCATTTGAAAGGGGCAGGCGAACGAACTCGTTAACAGCGACAGTCATGCAATCTGGACGCAGCTAGCGCACCTAAATAAGCTTCAGGAACGGAGTTCCAGTTCAGCCCAATCCAAGGGCAGCTTCGCGGACTCTGGAGTCACGAGTTTGTACCAATCACGGAAACGTAACTTCAAGTCCGGTGGCATCTTTTGGAACTCCTCTAGCTGTGCGAACGCGTTAATGTCATTCCATTGAGCCGGTGGCAACCCGTGAATAGGGTTAACTTCTTCTTCACCACCACCCGCTGATGTCTTGATAAGAGGAACATCGCTTTGGATGTCATCAGGCGATGCGCATGATGCTCAATTAATTGATCCTCTAGCTCTACGAGGTCAATCTTGAACTTCTGGACGCCAGCACAAGCTCTTGATTGCGAGCTTTGAGTTCAGGCTGCACCTGTTTGACCTCATTCTCCAGCAACTGTTTCCACCGAGACTTCCAGGACACATTCAGAGGGGGAAAATCGGCGCGTTGTATTAGCGAAGCCAGCCTCGCGACGTTCATTGTATGAGCCGAGGCGTGGCGGCCAACAGAGGAAAATAGATTAGCTAGTCCTGGGCGCGCCGCTTTGCCTAGTTCCACATCAATATATGAATAATGTGAGTAAGCTTGCAATTACTTAGATCCAAGCTAAGCTTTACGGCCAACACCGAAAGAGCGGTGCTATGAGCCAGCCAGCCGCCAGGACGCTAGCCTTCCTGTCACGTTCGGCTGTATCATAGTTCATGAGGGCGCTAGCGTTCCTGACTACATCGAGCACATTCCAAGCAGCCCAGGCAAGGATTTCATTACAGGAGAGACTCATGGTTACAGGTCTTGATTGTGCTGCGGTCTTCGACGCCGAGCCTGCCTCCTGGATGGGGTTGATAGGAGTAGCTTGAGGCGTGGTGGCGAAATCCACGGTGCGGGTTGTCGCTCGGCCTGGCCAGGGTGCTCAGTGAGCACGGGCGGGCTGTGCTCTGATGGCGCGCATGCTGTCGAGCGCGCCGAAACGCAAATGAACGCACCGCTCATGCTGGCTGCCTAACGCGGGAAACCTGTCCGCCCAGGTACTGTCTCCATACAGCCTGTTTGTTGGGCAGAAACCCAGGCACCTGCCTACAAATGAATGGCTGCTAGGTCCCCTAGCATGCATCTCATCAACGTGACTCTGGTCGACCTGCGGAGTGAATGTCCCCTTACTCGTCTCGTGGAAAAACGAATTCCTGCCTGCAGGAAAACACCCACTTGCAGGCTACTCTCATTGGCGATGAAGTAAACCAACGTACAGCGATCCCAGACTTCTAGTGAGGATTTGGCAGCCTAGTCTGCTGGTACGTAAATGTCTCAACCGGCTAGCTTCGGGGAAACGCTCGAGCCCTTCTTGTACACGGCACGCCAAGTACTGGATCTAGAGTCGCATCAATCCATTCGCCGATGTTCTTGACGATCAGCACGTTGCCGTTGACGATGGCTGTGTCTATCTAGTGCAGCCATTGATGCTGGCTCATCTGCAGCACTACAAGTCCGCGGTCGTTCTCCTTCTCGCGGAGCCAGTGAATAATATGCAGCTGCTGAACAATCACTAGCGGCCAGCGCTTGCAGCTCGTGATGATGTTACCATATTCAATGGATAATATGTCAGCACGCAAGCCCTCACTAATCATATTGGCGTTCTTGTCGGTATAGATAGCGAGCGGATTAATACCATCAGTGTTAGGAATGCCCTTTGATACGAGGTCTGGGAACCACGTATGCCGCCACAGCTCCTTGCGCACGGCCTGATTACAAGCACCGATGTGCGACACAAAAGCGGGTGCGAATTAATATTATGTGCTGTTTGGACGAACTCCATGTGTCGACAGGAACTCTCTGCGGGTCGGTTCCTGTATACATCTCATGCACTATCAAATAGTAAACATTTTATACTACTTCTACTAGAGCACTAAACTCTAACTGTTGACTTCACAAATACCAAGTTGTCCAGATGAAGCGTGTCTACTTCGAAGCTCGCCGAGCAATAATAGATGTCGATTATTGGCGCGCGTCCAAGGAATTTGAGATGATATGGAAAACAAGTCCAATTACGTTGGCAAAATCTGCTCGTGGATAAACCGAAGCGGCATTTATTTATGTATACAGTTTCGACAACGGTATCACTGAAGTTCTGAACTGACAGTTGAAATTTTAGATAAGGTAATCAACGCCGCACGTATCGGGGATAGCTGCAGATTGGCCCTAACAGATCTTTTAATTTTACACGTCCTAAGCACTACACTACATTTATCGTGTTATTACTTGCCCGATTTCTTTGAGAGTGGTACGTCAACGTATTTTCACGTTATTATACGATAGCGCATATAAAGTTCCGCTATCAGCCATAAGGTTCCGCCTTCGCACATGACATTCTGCCTTTGGGCATGCCTTTCAGCGTTTGACCTTACCTGAGTTAACCCCTTGAGTGCGAGAGCCTGTATTTTACATGTCAACATTTTTGAAAGGGCTTCACAGGAGACGGATAATATGATTGGCCTTCCCATTCCGTACTTAACTGAAAATCAAATTTTGATTGGGCGATGACTTGACAGTAACATATAGGGATGGTCCTGAAAACCTGCGAAAACACTCGTTTCCAGCACGAAGTCAGCCAATCAGACTGCACCACTGGAATATTCCCACTATAAGGATTCTATATAGGTATTTTACTGCAGCGAAACTCCGATTTTTTAGTTCTGCTGAGCGTTGGCGGGAACGATCGGCATCAATCTGCAGAAACAATGATGTGCGTGCGTGCGGAATAGCTATGGATTTTACGAGTAGCTCCGACCTGAAGTTTTCCTAGAAAGGCAGACGGTTGGCTTGAAGCCATTGAACAAGGTGGAGATGGCCTAGTGTGTATTTTGCCTAACAGACTAAAACCCATTCGTGCGCTTGCATGTATCGGTTACGTACCCTGATCCATTGTCGAAGGCAACTTCTTTCCTGCGCAGGTGAAGCGGCGAGTGTAACTAGAAGCACGGCTATAGTTGTCACTCGTGTTCAGAGGTTCGGATTACAGTTGCGAAAAAAGCGTGTACCAGTATTACTGATACTTATGCCGAGGTCAGGATTAATATGTCACAAAACTAAGGCCTTTTTAAAAAGTGAGTATTAATATGAATACGAAAATAATATATTCCTGTGATAATACTTTTTTCAGAAACATAGAGCAAACTACTGAGGTCGGGCCACCTCCTCGGTTGGCGGCGTAATCGGCGCCGAGATTGAATCTGTATGCTGGATAGTCGTTGATGAGCCTATCGCTGCCGGAAATACGTGCGCCTAAGACGAGCACTCGTCTCAGCACCTTCCGACGGTGTTGTCGGAGCAGGTGTGGACGGTGTGATCAGTACCGGTGGCACCGTGTCGGTCCCAGCACGGAATTATCGATTTCGGTCACCGTTGCGCCAGTGGTGTCGTGAGCGAAGGTCAGGGACTAAGTGGTCGCTGCATCCACACTGTTGGTCTTCTTGGCCACCACATTCGTGTCGACGAGCGTAGTGTCCGTTCTTGTGGCGGTCTTGTCTACCGATGTGTCTGTTTGGGTCATGTACGCGTCGCTCGAAGCCTCCCGCATCGCTAGCGTTTTCAATCGTGTTTTAGATCGAAAACATGAAGATCTAATAAAAATCAGAAAACGCGGCTCGGCGCGCCAGCGTAGTAGCACGTAGACTGTTCGGGGGTCGAAATGAATAACCATATCGTTGTCTTCGTGTAGATCTTAGCGACCTCCACGTTGCCCCGTTCGATGGCCTTCTTGAGCTTGTGAAGTGTCGAATACTTACCCGATAACATATTAATACTGCGACAAATAATAAATGACAAAACCATCTTCCGAAGAGGTATACATCTTCATTCCCGCGCGAACGAGCTCCAAACTGGTAGAAAAGTTTGCAAACCGATTTTGAGAGGGTCTCGGATAGACTCCCAATTTCAATTTGTATAAATGTCTTAAAGGTGATCCGTTTTTTAAGGTACATTCCACCCTGTTATGTGAGCCGCCATATCGTTTTAAGGAGGGTACTAGTTTTGGGTAGAATCAGACGTCGGTGCAATCCGGGTAGGACTCTGGATATCAAATCCAGAGAATTAAGAAAAAGAAAAGTATATCCTTCGAGCAAGGGGTTAACCCCTTTTCTTCACAAAGACAGCAGACAGCAGCGGTGCCAACCACCGTAACGCCTGACTTCTTTAGCTGCACGATCTCGATATCCCATCGCTCGTTTTAGCTTACCAAACCGTTCACTAGCTTGGCAGCTAACCCCAGTATGTTTTCACATTGCCCCTTCATTTCTTCCCCGTTAAGATTATCCTCCATAGCTTGAAGGAGTGTGTTTTCGAGCAGCTCAAAGCGCTTTTAACTTCAGATACTTGGCCCATGCACGCCCAAGCAGCTACTCTTTTTACCGAGAGGCCCTAAGGGGGTCCATAAGATTTGCGCACGTAATCGCAGTAGAATGTGTAAATGTTGACTACCCACGAGCAAATGGTAGCAGCAGCAGAACTTTCGATGCCATTTTCTTGGCAGTGAATTGTGGGTCAGCTATCAAAGGATATACACGTGCGATATCTACCTCCAGAATGAGTTCAACCTTAAATACCTTAAGAGCGTCCATGAAGGCACCAGCATTGTCCATATTGTTACCGCGACCCCACTCAGGTTTCTTGTACTCTTTCTTCACTAGAATAAGGCACATTATTCACTCCTGTGAGTGGTTTAGGCAAACTCGCGAGTTCTGTGATGTCAGGATTCGGTAGACCATCAACAGCAGGGCAGCATACATTGCGGATTTAGCCGCACTCATCTCCGTTTCTGCTTCAGCAGCTAACGCTGCAGCTGCTACACTTTCTGCTTCGGCTTCCAGCTTTTTCCTGCTCGCATTTTTCTGCTGCACCTCAGCTCCAACCTTCTCGCGCCCCATTTGTTCGAGTAGTTGATCGGTCGAAGCTTGTTTCTCTTCGATTTTAATCATTGGCGCGCTTAAATCGACTTGTAGATGAGCTGAGGGAATTGCGCAATGTCGCCAATCCATCATCAAACGAGAGATCTGTCGCACGATGTCTTCCTTGGGCTGCTTGAGCAGAATTTCGTAAAAAGCAACTCCCGAAAACTATTTGGGGTTACGTTGTTATACGCTCTCGTGCATCACGAGGCCAAGGGTGTAATCAATCAATGACTATGCATTCGCGAGGGGAAGCGATGAGGACACACACGGAAAACGACACCAACAGGGGAGAAGCACAGGATAACACGGAAATTAAGTCGAATTCTTCGAAGCAAGAAGTCCGCAAGTGCAGCCATTGTGTCTGGGATACCGTTGGCATTTGCTTCACTAACGCACCCAAGAGGTCGTCAAGGTCCTCTTTCGAGAGTAGGACTGGAATCCAACCTGATGAAAGCATGTCGTTGGTGTAGACATGTGAGCGCTCGTTCACGATCTGTGAGTCCACGATGAGAAAGACAAGGGGTAGACCCGAACGCCTGCAATTTTAAACATTCTGCCAAGCTCTCCTTCAGATCTTGAATACGGAAGTCGGACGTGACAGACTACTGGCGCACATCAAAACCGCAGATATGGGAAGCAAGACGTGAAAGAGGTTGCTTACCACTGCCACCCACACCGATCAACATTGATTTTCCTCCTAGGTTTTCATTGATACGACAAAACGTACAGACGACACTTGCTTAAGTTATAGATCGGGTCCACATACTTGTATAATATTCCTGGAATATACGTGCGCTCTCGCGATTCGCAACCCAAAATTCAACAAATGCCGCAAACCGCGTCGATCGCATTGATGTATAGATACTGGCAGGGGTGGCGTTCTTGAGCGAGTTGATCTCAAAGACCATTCGTATTGAAGCACTCAGAGGAATACGCTCATTTCACACAAGCGTAGGCACTTCTTTGTCATCCATGACCGTGTTCATGGACTCACTCCATACTGAATTGATATAACCGTCGAGCACCACCCACTTGTATGTTGGCTTTTGTAGAACCACTGCTCCGAGTAGTTCTTAGCCATACCGTGCGTGGTGATCGACAACACGCCATCCTTCCAGTCTTCGACATTGCCATGCAATCATAACTTCGCCGTATGTGACAGCCTTGGCATTCAGTGTCTCGTATAGAGCTGTCAACGGTTCGCAGAAACCTCTAAACCTCGAAAACGTTTGCACAGAACCTTAATGTTAACTTAGAAGGGTTAAGCTAAACCTGAAAGGTTAGATGTGGCCCACTTAAATAAGGCAGCAAAGTGGCAGAGAGTTGCGCCGTCAGCAGCTTGGAGGTGTAAGTGTCGAGCATGATTGCCGCCGACTGCAGCAGCTTGTACGTGTACGAGTCGCTACCGACGGCAAAAGCTTGGAGGTGTCCGTGGCGAGCGTAATCGCCACCGCCTAAACATACCGATTTACTACGAGATTCCAAAGAGTGTGCGCAGCAGACATTGACTTACTGATTTCGGCGACGAATCACCACTCAAGCTAGTAAGCAGCATGCAAGTATCAACGTATATCTCCTATGAGCTTGTGATTCTGGCTAACAATTATGTCCGTCACAAATTCCGCTTGGTAGTTATCACCGTTCTTCACTGATGCTGTTGTATGCGGTCGGATGTCTACTGTTGCTTCATGTGGTGTGAATTATCTGCGATGAATGCCAGACCTCGCACCAGTTCAGGTGTTAATGAGCACCGCGTCACTGTGACAGTGTTTGAACTGGTTGAAAAAGCTCTCTCAGACGCAACGCTTGTTGCTACAGTTCCTAGCCATTTTCGGTCCAGCGGACTGAGTATCGGTACTTGTGTTGATTGCCTCTCCACCAGTTGAACGGATGTTTAATTGTGTCTTCCTCCTCGCTTTCATCCGCCTTTTGCGTGCTCTGTCAATCCTTTAGTCAGAGCGATAATACAACCGCGCAGTTGCGTGCGCTTGGGGAGCGGCACATTAACGAGACCCAAGACCTGGGTGATATACACGACAAAGTCAATTAAACCCTGGTCTTTAATCATGACGAGGGGTGAAAATGTCCTGCCATCCACGTTGCTAGCAACTTGTTCACCTTCGCCTGCTCTGCACTTAAAATTTCGCGTAACTCGTATGCGGCATCAACAAAGTCATCATCCCGATTTCGTCCGCGTGCGTGGCTCGCGCGAGTATTGCCAAAAAGCTCTTTTTCGTGAAACGTTTCCATGTGGGACACCACTTGATGGTTTGAGGTCTTAAAAGCAATCGACACTATACAGCGACTGCAGTACGCGAATGCAGCGTGCTCATGTATAAACTTTGGAGCCAGCTGCCAAAACTTTTCAGAGGCTGCGATTTTGACGAACTGCTACAGTTCTGGTCGATGCTGGCGCAGCCTGACGAAAAAATGGGCTGGAGGCGTCTCTAATTAGTTGACTGGTCGTGCGGGGTGACGAGAACGAGGATCCCGGTCTTGATTTCTACGACGACCACCAGAAAGATTACCGCTCAGGCTGCACCGATTTGAAGGTGTCGTCCGTTTTCTCCGCTTAGCACTAGGGCGACTTATCTGGTTCTTCTTGCGTTGACTTGCTGATGTTTCGCGAGGAGAGAGGTTGTAAGTTCTCCGCTGTTTGCGCGAGCGAGGAGAACGTGATCGAGCACTTGATACTGGATATGGACTTGCTGCCAGCGTATGCAAAGGCGTTGACGGTGGGAGACTAGTAGGTTCGACCATGAGTAAAGACTCTGGGGCAAGGTCCGCTGGTCGGAGCTCGTCCATGCTCTGCTTGGTGCGGTGAATCTCTGCTGCCAGGTCAGGGCTCTGGAAGATTCAATCACATGAAATCAGTATGGTATACCTGTATATTTGTATCGCTGGCAAAAATATTTTCCGGAAATGGACACAATTTTAAGCAGCTACACAACTGAAGTGCCAGCAACAGGAGCGATCCGAGCAGCTGCACCAGCGAACCAAGCAGTACGGGCGACCGATGTGTCTACTATGGCAATTAACAGTTGTTAGATGCACCATAATTCGTGTCCGTCTTATTCTTCCATTGCTTGCAACCTCAAACTTTCTCGAAGCACGTCTTCACTTGAAAAGTACTCCAGAAACTGTTTTGTGAGGGGTATCATAAGAGATAGCTGACGTAAAGTTTTGACCCGGTGGCAGCAACATAAAATGACGATCGCTGAGGCGGGTGTCGAAGAGAAGCAAGCATCGTCCTGTCAACGGCCAATCCTTGACAGTTCTTCCGAGTAAGCAAGCACCAGAGGTACTTGATGTATGCATACAGAATTCAGTGAACTCAGCGCAGGTGTCGGCGATAGGCCCAGTAACCAAAGCAGCAAAGCGGCGTGCTGACAAAGAAACACAGCGGCGCAGTGAGAGAACGTTGATGGTCAGTAGTGACGGCGAATCGTCCAAGAACCAGCGACGACAGGCGATGCAGTTCAGAACAGCCCGACGACCAGTGCAGGTGACGAACGGCTACAACCAGTGATGGAGGTGGACGATGTCGTGGCAGAGCAAACGACGGCTAGTGGTAACGACGTGCAGACGCCGGTGACGATGGCAGCGGGAAGTACGGTGCAGTACCAGTCGGCAGTGAACGGTGCACAGGCACAACCAACAACCAAGAACGTCGACAGTGAACGGTGTCCAAGCGCCACAATCAGCTGTACCGGCAGCGAGTAGTGTAGGACAGCGACAGCCTGCTGTATCGGAAGTGAGCGATGTGCGGCAACGACAGACAGCAGCTCCAGCAACGAGAGATGGCGACGGTGGTATTCGTCGTCAGAAGGCAAGCAAAGACGGCAGTCGGTGATGAACAGTTTCGACGACGATCAGTAGCGCTGTGAAGCATTCGATAGTGACAGGCAGAAACAACGAGCAGCGAGCCAGCAAGTTCCACGTCGGCAAAGCAAGACGACGGCTAGTGCATACAAACGGCAGGTGAGTACAGGCAACAAGGAGGTGCAGAACAGAACGACGACCGACCGATGTGGAGTGGAGACGCAGGCGACGAGTGTAGGTGATGCAGGGCGCTCAGGCACTGCGGCCTAAGTATACTAAGTCAATAGAGCAATTAACAGAGATTTTAAATCCTGAGTGTGAAGCCAAAAAGTACAATAAAAAGTGTGCGCGAACTTAGCGCAGCGGCGCCAGTCGTGCCTGCGACATTTTGAGTTGCAAAACCCTAAATTGTTGCAGTGAAAAGTACGGAATCGATTCGTTCATTTTGCCGCTAAATGCAGCCGGAAAGGCCTTGTTGTCTGCGAAAACATAATTTGATGCTTTGCAGCTCCTAAAATCAGGTGAACCATGTAGGTGGCCATTCGACAAAGTGCTGGCTCAAAGCGATCGTATCGAATTTGCATGCTTTCGTGGGTATCTCAAGCGCTCCAGCAAGAGACACAAGCCTGGCACATCGTTTAGTTCGTGCATTAAAGAGAATCAAAGAGAATCACCTCGACACTTTACCTTTCACAGCTGAAAATTTGTCGCCGTGGTATGGTGTGATAAGTACGGCTGGAATCTGCATCAAAACAACGAGTCTCTTAAGCCCGTCGTGGTCGAACCGAAAGCGCTTCCTGCAGTCGGTGTCTGACATATCGTTCAAGTCGAACGCGATCATGGGCAGCACGGGTAGGTCTCGGTGTAGACAGTAGCCTAGAGAAAGCGCCATTTTCCGTGCTTGGCGTCCCCCATTCCGCCTGATGAGAAGCAAAAACTTGCCCGCGTCTTTGCCTCAAATGACGCGGTCGTTGCATCTCCACTGAAGCACCATCACGATTGCTATGAGCGGGGAAAATCGTCGAAGCAGGTTTTTCATCACGCGCGCAGCATATTGCTCCCTGTCCGCAGGGAGCGCATCCACGATGATATCTTGTATGTCGACGTCCCGCATCGCCCTGGCCTGCCTAAGAGTGTCAAAGCACAAAAGGCAGAGTGATTGTAGGACAACAAATTCAAGATTCACTTCGCTCTTATGGTGTTTGCGTTTTGAGCTGCAATTTGGCTGCGAACCTTGAGTCCGTCGGGAAAAGTCACCGTCTGTGCATAGTCGCGAGGAAGGTTCGGTTCAAAACTGCCTTCAAACTCAAGACTCAATTATTTCTTAATTGCTCTAATGCTACATGAATGCTGTACGAATATGGCCTATTGTGAGGTCGTATGAAGGTTGTTAGAGCTCGGATGGGTCAACATTCACCAATTTGCGATAAGAATTGAGACAGGTATTCGATTTCCCGACCGTTATGACTACGTGCAATAGAGGTTCAGGTTTCGACAAATTACGAGATGTACTGCAATATGCGTTTAAACAAGTTTGGCGAGGGTCAGCGATCCCACCAAAACTCTGGATAATAAATATCCAGAGAATTATTGCCGATTGCAGCGATTTTGGCACAAGCCGCCAGTGAAACTGAACTATAGCGTACCTGTTTTTGTCCTGAGGTCTATAATAGACTTTCAGCTAAAATCGGACGATGTTGCTATGACCGAACCTAGAAAGACATGAATTGACTGTTGAAAAACTAGAGCCCTGTTTTTGCCAAAGTGAAACAGATGTAAAAATCGTAACCCATCAACTAGGTTAAATTTATTTTATCTTCTGTTTGTTGAATGAAATATACACCACTTCGCATCAGTCACTTCGCACCAAACCTATATTTGGGGATCGTGGCACTTGGGATTTTCTTCACGAAGAGCGGAAGTTCGGTACGCTATTTTCTTAGCACCACCGAACGTTGTTACCAAATCAAAGCATGTATTGAAGTTGAAGTTAACGAACACTAGCCGCTATGCTTCCAGACGAAAGCTATAGCCTTGTAAAAGAAGCGCATTCGCAGATACGGCACCAAGTAGTACAGGCAATCGTCCCAGGACAAGTTACTCAGCAGCATCTCCAGCACTGTCATGCACCAAACACCGCACGAGCTGCCATCCTGCTGTTGGCACCACTCCACCTTCTTGTAGACAAACTTTGTCCTTCAGCTGCTCTCTACCGCCCCCGCACGCTTTTTCAATGATGGTGTAGTTGCTGCGACTCTGAAGAGGGTCAAACATGTAGCACATTGTTTTGCTCGTCTCCGTATCAATATTACGGTCCACTAGAAACGCAACCCAGTGACGATGGATGTGAAATATCGACACCACGCGCTTGTTCTTCGGGTTGCTGGCACCGAAACCGCCAGCAATACGACGCTGTTGCTCTAGTCAAACTAAATCGTGAAAGCTGGAGATGATGATACCCACATCGGTGAATTCGTCTCGTAGCACCATCAGAGACACCATAATAGAAGTGGTGTGAAGCCACAAGTTTTCGCGGAAGTCAAGTAATTGATGGCCACCAATGATTTCTACAGGAGCCTTATTCACGCTGAGATTGATTGTTTCTACGTATCCCGTGTGCTCATTCTGCATAACACATCAACATGTAGATAGTTGTAAATTCAGGTGTGGTTGCATACTTGAAAACTGTACCTTTGAGACGTTTCTGGTATCTGAAAAGGGTTTTCGGATATCCGATACATGGAACTCCACGCCTTCAATCCACTTTACTGTGCGCATAACCAAACAGAAGCGATTCTGTGCTTCCACCAGGGTATTCATGGCAACCAGCTGATCAAACGTCGCGTAACCATAGTCAGACCAATGAGCGAGAAGATCAATGTCTTGTTCGAGCCTAATTGCATCAATTGCCTCGATCACCTTCGGAAGCTGCGGCAAAGCCTTGACAACAGGAATATCCTCTTCAACGTCGCGGGGTCTCACCGAAAGTGTGCCCACAATATCAACGCTTGGTAGAACTAGCGCATCTAGAACTAGCGCATCTACGATCGCTTTTGAGTCGAAGAGGCTGTACGGACCATCTAATAGTGCCATTACCTCTGCAAACGGAACAAAATTTGACACCTTGCCTCGACAATATTTGTCCGCAAGTTGTCGAGCAAGTTCATGATCCTGCTTGGCCTGCTCATGTTTCCGCTGTGCCTTCGTCATCCCATTGATAACAGGTCGCTCCGAGAGGGTCCAGTTGACTGCGCTCGCTCGCTATTTAGCCGTTTATGGTGGTTTGTTTGCGTAGGCTCGGTTTCATTTGGTAGGCTCGGGGTATCATCGATACCAACCTGTACAACCTCGTAATCCACGGGTTTTGCCTCCTCACCAGGAACCACGTCGTCAGCGCTCTCATCTCTCGGCGCGGCGTCAGATACCACGTTAGGTGCACCGGCAACCGTATCGGACCCGTCCTTCTCTTCTTCAACTTTGATTTCTCTGTCCTCGTCGTCTGTGAACGACATTTGCGATAGTCGCGCTCTGCCAGTTGCAGAAACCTGCTTTAAACCGAAACCGCTTGGAGCAGTACGCAATCCTGCTGAAAAGGATGGCAGCTCGCGTTCGGCGAAATCGATGATGTTGCCGGAGTTCAGTGCCTCCAAGAAATCTTGCAGCCATCGCAGACCTACACGAAATGTGGGCGTGGACTGAATAGACATCCTGTTCACGATCTTCTTGACTGTCGCCTTCACCTCGACATACATTGCTGCGCTGAACATGGCTGGCTCCTTGAGTAACAGCGTGCACAACGCCTGCTTTATCCACCCTGTGAACATCACCAACGTCGATGTTGTTTTCCGGGCTCTGGACAATCCACCTAGATGGAATAAGCGCATGGGAGAGATCACGGATTCAAAGTTACAAGTGCTCCTGACGTACATCAGGTGCCGGCAGGGGAGAAGGCATGTCTGCATGAAAATGCAGTCGCAGGCACTCGTATGCATGGAAAGAAAACTAATGTGAGAATGCTTACAAAACCCAACCAAACGTGCACGCCGAAACTTCACCGAACGATTACAAGACATACCCGTTTGCTCTCAGAGATACTGTAAAATGTCCTGCGCTTTCGCACCAGCCTTTTGTAGCACCGCGACATCTTGCGTGAGCTGGCTCTTCACAGTCCTATTCTCCGCGTACGTTTCCCAAATGTGCTTGTTCAGGTTATGGTTGTGATGGCCGGAAGTGTTCACACGTAAATACCAAGTCCCACTCAGCGACTCCGCCACACGCAAATTTACCCTCGCCTTGCACTTCGTGTCACGAACTTTGTCGTGATTGCGCTTCCACATGCCTCGGTTCACGTACGGCTGGCCATGCATGCAGACCAGAGTCTTCGAATACGCAACCCACTTATCAGGATCAAGCATGACAGTTTTACGCCCAGACTTTCCCGCCATCTGTCTGACCTCTGAGCGACAAAGGATTTGCTTGTTCCGCACCGCTACAGATGTAATACGAAACCACGTAGGAACGGTTTTCAGGACTCGAAGATCGTACGTTCGGTTCGTTCGGTGTAAATTCTATGTATCGGTCGAAGAGCCTCCATCTGAACGGACGCCCTCCCCTCTGCCTTCTTAGGATTTCCGTCGTCTGCATCATTCTCGTTGGAGTCGCTCTCGACACTACTGTGGACACTGGTATCATCCTGTACCGCTATCGCATCGTCCTCCACCGACTCCTCATCGGCGTTGCCGTTACTGCCTTCATACTCGCCCTCGCATTCCACATCATCCGCATTCTCCAAATGTGCAGCAGCATCACCACTGACATCACTCGGAGCCGGGCGCTTGCCTTCATAGTCGGAATCATCGCTGTCATCTGGAGACCCTTCATGGTCGGCATCATCCAGCGCACGCATGGCCTCTCCCAGTCCACCTCCGTCCGTGTCTGAGTCCGGCTCTATGTCGAACATCTGCCGTAAAGCTTGTTGCTCCCACCGAGAGGTCTTTCTGGTCATCTTGTCTGTCTTGTCTTCGTAGTCCTTACGCAGCATGGTGGTCTCGCGGCGAGTTAATTTTTGCCGGCCTTCCATCGCCATCCGAACCGCCTGGTCCTCGCCGCGAGCACGCCACCTTCTCCGCATTGTGAGCCTCTAATACGCCACGGTTGTAGACTGTCAACGGGGAAGTTTCTGCAGGGACTACTGGATGTGTCCGCGAAGCTTGCGCTCACTGGAGCGAATCTGAATTCGCTCCAACTCCGCACTGGTACGTTGTGCTTGCGCCACACGACCACTCTGGGGATATGGTGAAGGATTTATTTTAGTCTGCCAAGTAATGCAGTGTTAGCGAGCTTATAAATAGAGTGGAGAGAGAGAGAGACAAATATCGCACCGTGTGGGCCGTGCGCGCCATCCGTGCGTGGACCTACGCTCTTGATGCTGCGTCCGAGAGGGAGGCGAACGAAGTCGTTACTGCGACCTTAACATAGCCGGGCGGGGGTTGCTTTAAGCGCTTTGTGGTTGCTTTACAAAAATTCCAGTTTGCTTGAAAAATAAAACTTCGCAAAACTTACGGAGCGGGGAAAGGTAGTACCGTAACGTTTTTTAAGTACGACGCATGCAAGCCTTTCATTTCATTTTCAAAACCGAAACCGAAACCGAAACCGAACGCGTGACGTGCCCGGACAGCTGGACGTCGGCGATAAGCTTCGCGAGCAGGCAGGGATCGAGATGTCGGAGATTTTGGCGGAAGGTAAGCTGGCTGGTTGCGTTACATGTTCAGAAACTCGCGCGCACGCTAACCAATAAATGTACGTGTGCAGGACGACGCCAAAGACGCCGGAGTTCGTCCGTAGTGGACTATCGCTTCGTAACCCTCGGGCTGGAGAAGGACAACGACGGTGATCCAGACTTCGAGCCAGATGAGGAGGAGGGAGAGGACGACGACGAGGAACTGGACGAACTAGTACAAGAGAGTCCGATTGAAACTGAAGGCTACGGGGTAGACGGGAGCCTGGAAGACGAAGACGTGGATGCTGACTCTGAAGGCTACGAGGTCGAAGAAGCTGAAGACGATGCCCGACAGGACGGGAGCCTGGACGATGAAGACGTGGATGCTGACTCTGAAGGCTACGGGGTCGAGGCTTTTGGTGGTGAGGCGGGACATGACGGAAGCGTGGACAGCGAGGACGTGGATGTAGGTGACCGTGACAAAGCTATGGACTCAAATCTGGATATTGGTGGACAGTTCGGTGGCAGTGATGAAGCAGACGCCGCAGAGCCAGGACTGGGTTCGATAAGACCCGCTGGTGGCAAAAGTGACAAGGCTGCTGAAAAACCGTTTGTATTTAGCCCAAATATACAAAAACGGATGCGCTCTAGGATTCACTTTGTGCTGTCACCGCCCGCGAAACGAAGGAAGACTGCTGAACGCTCAAGCGACGATTCTTCTGGTGGCGAGGACGAGTCTGACGCAGCAGCGGTAGCAGAATACCGACCGCGCTCCCGTAAAAGCAGCGTGATGGCCGAGAAGCTGGCCCTAGAAAAATCTCACGTCTGGGTATGCAATCTTGTCCCGAGTTTTCCTGTTCTTCGATTTAACACGTGGGCGGACTTCAATAAAGAGCTGAAGGGATATAAAGAACGAAATAATTTGCTGTTTCGGGTCCGCAGCTCGAAGCTAACGGTGAAACACAACGCGTACGTGGTGAAGCTGCATGTTTTGTCTGTTTAGAATTGCTTATTTAGATTAACCTCACAACGCATGTTTATATTTGTGAAGTGAGTGCCAAATGAAAGACATGATACCCGTGAAGAAGTTTAAGTGGAGTGAAAGAATATTCAGGTGCACTCATGGAGTCTATCAAAAGTCTCGCTCTACTGGAAGTCGCACTCGTGCAGCGCGCTACACTGGTTGCAGGGCACGCTTTACGCCTCGCGTGGTGAAGACTTCAAACAGGTCTTTCCAGATTGTTGTGCGCAATGAGGTGAGAGTTCACATGTAGAAGTTTTTACATTAGGTGCTCGAGCTAATGTGTTGTTGTTGTTGTTGCAGTGTCATACACATAATCACCACACCACAAAGAGCGTGGCGTCATCGTACCAGACAAGCCAATCACTTGAGCTCGATGAGCGCGATCGAGAAGATCTTGCTCTTCTTGCCGACGCTAAAGTATCCTCGAAGCATATCTCAAACATTATCAGCGAAAGAACAGGTGATACCGGTTGAGATATCACGCCTTTATATTTGTTCTGCTTGTTTTAAGTACTAAGTATATTCGTGATGTGTTGGTTGTGATAGGATGCGTTGTCACCACAGCAAACGAGAAATCTAATACGTGATATAATGGGGAAGGACTCAGGAGAAGAGCGTCTAAAAGGCATGCTGCACGAGGTCGTACAGCAGGACGGATGTGATGTCCTCGTGATGCAGGATCAAATGGATACGACGTGTGGAATAGTTATGCAGACCAAGCTACAGAAACTAATGTTTGAGCAATGGGGGAGACGCTGGCGATGGATTTCACGCACGGCACAAATAATTTGGGCTTTCATCTTGGTAAGTGACCACATAGCAACCGTATAGCAACCGAAATTTATTGCAACCCTAAAGCAACCTCGTTACTGACAAGGTATTTTAATGCGTTTAGGCAGCTTAGTCGTCACTACCACTACAGGCAGAGGCTTCCCAGTGTTTTGACTTTTTGTGCCTGAACGAACAGGTGACCACAATCGCTACAGTTCTCAATTTTTTCAAGAAGACGAACCCCACTTGGGATTCTGTGTGCTCTGTGGTTATTGACAAAGATTTCGTCGAGTGGGAAAAGCTTGAGGAGGCGTTTCCGAACGCCGTTGTGCTCCTTTGTCAGTTCCATACGATTTTTACTGGAAAAAGTTGATGCAGAAAGCTAGCTATGGATTGACCGTGGCACAACGCGAACAAATTCTTACTCATTTGACAAATCTTATCTACAGGTAAATTGTCCTCGTTTGTTTTTGCCTTCAAACATTCACTCGCTAACTTGGTTCTATAAATGTATCTAATGTTTGTTATGAAGCACCACCAGCACTGGATACGAAAAGTCTCGCAGCACATTCAAGATATACTGCACGATGCAGAAAAAGCTATCTATCTCCCAGTATTTCGAGAAAATTGGCACTCTTGCAGGAAGACGTGGACAAACCGAGTGGAGTCTAATTGGAATCAAAGCAAGTTATTGCTTGGACGGAAAACACGCATTGACAAAACCGTCGCTGGCCTTGTTCAGCACCAGATTACTGTGGCTCAGCAGATTGTTCGTAGCGTGGCTAAGTATGTAACAACCCCATCGAGGTCTGTGCCATTCCTGAGTCGAGTTGCTGCTCACTTGAGCCTGGACACCTACAAGAAGGTGAAAAGAGAATGGGAACGCTACGTAGTGATTTTAAACGATGCAACCTGTACCAGAAAGCCGAATACGATATCTACGTGGCAAGTGAGCTGTTCTTCCGGAACCTACGAGTGCCATGATCTGGAGTGGACATGTTCGTGTTTGTTTTACAGCACTCACCACCTTCCTTGCAGGCACCTGATGTGTATGGCACAATGTGGACATGGATTTCAAGTTCTTCCTGCTCCATCAATTCCGAAGCGGTGGTGTATTCAACAAGCCCAAGCATTGGTACAGGAACTTGAGGCAGGTACAGCCGCGCTGGGTCCAATTGTGCAGATGTCGAAGCTAAGGTCGCCGACGATAAGGTTGCCCGATGACATTTCAGATCACGCTCGAGATGAAGCAACTCCAGCCTGTTTGAAGGAGAAGCAAGTCGTCTACGTGCGGCTTCGCAGATATGAACGCGCGAATGTGGTCGTTCTATCGTCCGCAGAGAAGTACACCTACGCGAAAGCTATGTTGGAACTTTTGATGGAGCACTTGTCGAGTTTGCCCAGCGCAGACTTTGATAGCGAGCTAAAAGCTTGGAAAGAAACCATTGACAGAGGCCATGTAGGTGATGGTGCTCCTAATAGGAAGTCCCTGGGCAGCGATAATGAAAGCGATGACCTAGAGGAAGAAAACGAACTACCGACTATAATTGACCCAGCTGATGAATTGGACACCTTGGATCTAATGAATTCAATGGAGGGCTTAGAAGAGCTTCACTTGCACCCGAACAATGCTGTGAAACCATTTGATGTCACTTCAGCACCGCTGGGCAACAGATCTGCGTATGATGACTCTTCCGAAGCAGAGACTGTGGTAATGAACGAAACCAGTGATGCTGGCGATAAGGACCGTGAAAGTGGCAATTCAAATGATGATGCTGACGATAAGGCTGTCTGCAAAAGAAAACGACACCGCAACAAGCTAGCCCGAGAGCTCAGGCACCCCCGCGACAGGTAGACCTGATCAAGATGCCTAAGCCTCCACCCCGGTCCAACATGAGGACGACCCTCACCCAGAAGAGAATCCCGTCTTATGCTCGTTACTCCGTTGTGAAATACCCCAGCAACCTCTCAGTGAATGTTCACCAGGTAACCGATTGGGCACGCCTTATGCCTAATCTGAAGTTCGTAAGAGAGATTCTGGAAGCCTATCCTCTTATAATGGACGAAGCTTATCTCCGTGGGCGCAATCTGGACTGTGAGTGGAAAGCAATCAGACATGCAGACTACAGATACAATTTCCTGATCTCACACGACCTTGTGACATCGCTTCGGGCTGTATTTACTTCGTATTCGGCTGATACTAAGGCTTTGACAAAAGATGAACAACGTCAAGGGCTCGTCCGTGATATGGTTATCACGATTGATCCAAAGTTGAAGAGGTTTTCACGGTAAGTACGCATCTATCGTCGTTATGCTTGCCATAACTAGTTGTCTTAGCGTTATGGTTGCCATACGGTTGCTGTGTTTGACTGTGCTTTGACAAACTTCTTTACATTGGGCATTGCAGGGATTTTGTGAACTCGATGGCGGGTTTTAACCGGGTGTTACACCAGTCCAGACATTGGTTTGAAGACATGAAGTGGATAGAAAAAATGGGAGGGGTCAACTCAACCGATGTCGAATTGTTCGCTCGGGAAACGAATACGCTCGGACTCGACAACGATTCTACCCGATCGCGGCATCAAGAACTTGCAGCACAGGTTATACCTAAGTTTCGGACTGCACGTTTGAGAACTCGCTACCAACTGCCGTCTAAAGGTGACTCGCTTCTATTTGAACAATTCGTCGGTCACCTGTGCCGTGATACTCAACTGAATGTTCGGTCATTCAAATTTGTCTCGAGTACATCGGTGACGCCGCGGGAAACTGTGTAGTTATGAGCCCCTACGTGCTTGATCCGAGAATCGGTTGGCCATCAAGAACGCCAAAGCGTTGCATTACAGGGGTGAAATTTGTTATCCTGCCAGTAAACCCTTAATCACTGAGGGGTCATTATTGCTCGACTGGAGTACCTGACAGACCCGCCGACACCCCGAATACATGTTCTCCTGTATGAACCACTTATCGACGGTGACTATCAAGAAGAGATGGAATAATATGGGAAGACGAGAATGGATTCAACGATTTTCTAACGCGATGGCATAAAACCTCGCTACCCGATATCGATATTCCTGTGGTGGACCCTATAGAGTGGATACTATCCCCTCAGCAACCCGACTGGAAGAGCTGTGGTATTTTCGTTGTCGCTCAAGTTTACAGCTGCATTCATCACATGGACTTTCGAAACCGTAATGTCACTAAGGCCGATGTTGAGGTCATGAGATTGCGAACGTTGTGGGTGCTAACAATGCGTTTGCGCGAAGTACCTGTAGATCAAGAGGATGAAATACCATCGCGAGAGACGCACAAACAACTATGTCATAGCTTGGCTAACGGCAAATGTGTGCCGTGGTAAGCCTACTGCATTAACGCGTTTACACAGGCTTCCAGCATTACCGAAAATGAAATTTCTTTTTCTTGCTCACCTCCTTGTGGTGATATGTCACCACCCAACGCAGAGACAAGCTTGTATCCGAGCTGTTCTTGTTCCTCAATCATGCCTTGAAGTTGTAGTTGCGCGCGCAGAGCTTTCTCCAATGCCTTGTTGATAGTGTCGAGCTCTGCTTTCATCTGCCGAAGGTCTTGCAGTCGCGAGCGCACCAGCTCACGCACAATGCGCTTTGTGTCCATTGTGCACGTACCGCTGGCGAAGCAGACACTGGAGTGCCGATGAGTGGTGGTGCCGGTGGCGGCCGTGCATATCGCCTACGGCTCTCCGCAGCTGCGAATGAGCCCTGCAGCGCTAAAGTCCTTTAACCGGATATTCTGCTATGTTACCGAATATTCTGCTATGCATCCTTGATACGAACTCAGATATTTGTGTTTGAGCTGTCCCGCTTGAAAGAAAAATAAATTACCGCAGCTGCTCGTCGCGATTTGGTTGCTTTAAGCGTCTATGGTTGCTGTTAGAGCCGTCGTCAGATTGTAATTATGGTCGCTGTGACGCCATCCTTTCACGAATGCCAATCAAGCGGAGGGAGCGGGACCCGGCCTAAATTTGGGGAAATCACGATCGTCTAACGGTCACGTATTTTATCTTCCCTTTTCCCGTTAGTCTTATAGGCACGTAATAGTCTAAGTTGGTGACGCGACACGCAAGCAAGACTTCGGCTTGATTTTTGCCCAGCCCTGTTTTGTTCAAAGTCTAATTTAGAGATTTAACTCAGTTTTACGACGAAAACGACTCAATTTTATTACTCTAAAATAGAGAGCAAAATATTTGCAGAGGGCAATATTATACCTCTAGCAGCTTGCAAACGTTTAGAAACAAACTCCACTCTGGGTTGGGGTTGGCAAAGTTTACGATGTTTAGTAAACGTTGACAGCTCTAGTCTCGAACCGCAAAGGTACTTCTCCTAACTAAGGTTCCAGCATGTCGTGGTTATGGAGCAGCCAGCAGGGCCAAGCAGATTAACTGAGTGACGCACATCGATAAGCTCTTGTAACTGACAGATTTTAAGGATAAAAGATTCATCTTGCTAGTAATCACCTTAGGTGCCTCATCGACACCGATGAACAGGTCGTTGATCATGCGAATGAAGATAGGTGTGTCGTGATGAGGGATCTTTGGAGTGCTGAAATCGCGCAGAGCACATATCAACACCTTGTCGTTATCCACATCGGATTCAGCAAGCGTCGGAATGCCAGCGACTCGAAGCACTGACTTGACAGCACGGAGACCCCAATCGTAGTGGAAGAGCAGCTCGGCACTGAGCTCGTTCAGCGTCACAAACTTTATAGCTACGTATGTGCCTGTTGGAAGCGTTCGGACATCAGCATACTCTCACAAATAGGCATCAGGTCCGGTCGGGTCATGACACACGAGCGGAAGAGCACCTTCTGATTTTCAGTGCGACCAGCATACCCGAATCATTGTGAATAAGAAACCGTAAGTAGAAATAATATGTTATGCGATCGGATGCTCCCATGAACTCAAATTCACCGACAACAACTGGTGGAATGCCCACCGGAAGCGACTGGTACTTCTGTTCGCGGAAGTGCCAGTCGCTTCCAGCGGGCACTCCTGGAACACCGTTGAACACGAACTTCATTTGCGTGTCCTTCACACATAGCACATCGATATTAATACGGTTAAACTCATCAGAGCAGCCACAGGTGCACGACAGGCACATGGGGCTATGACCTCGTTTGGTAGTTCATGTGATCCGAGCAGTTAGACACGTAGTAGGAAAGAGCCATGCCACGAGCCACATCCTATGTTGTCTCCATCTTGCTGGTGCCAGTGGGTCCAGCATGGGCGACTCCCAAGAAAAGTCTTAGTGCCATCGTCAGCGTAATGTAGCATTGATCTGTCAGTTGGTTGATCACGAGACGACCAGTATTGCCACGTCGTAGTTTTCTTGTCGCCAAAAAGCGAAGCTACTGCTGCCACATGAAACTCAATAGGCCACCCACCATGTCATCAAATAGGTTCTTTACTACGTCACGCGAGAGCAAATCTAGGGTAATCAGAGCGATAATCTTGCATCGATGTGGGCTGGAGAAATTGCCTAGCACAAGGTTAATAAGATGCTCGAGTCGCTGGTTGCAGACAGTTATATATCTCTTTACTGAGTCTTGCTGACCGGTTTCAAGATCTTCGAGAGCCTCTCCATCTCCTCTGTCTAGTCGAACTTGGTCGAATTAAACACAGCTTGGACTGAAACAACCATTGGCGACAAGGCTTCTATACATCCCAGTTTGCTGCTGTTTCAATAGAGTCGTGTATCTCTTTGCAGAATAGCATTGCTTCTGTCAGTTAGTTCAACCAACTTTCGACAGCACCAGCCATGAAAAATCTTTTGGCAAACGACCGATTCACCATCTTTGGTCAACATTGTGTGAGCTGTGTTTAGCTTGCATTAGGAATTATAGCAATCTTCAAGGAATGGCCTGATCTTCTTCGGGTTGTTGCCGTTGGAAAGAATCTCGAGCAGAGCGACATTCGACACAAAGTAGAAACGCGGGAAATTTTCTTCTTCTTGTCACGATACTCATTCAGCGAGTTTTGACACTTCTCCAGTATGGCAGTCATCTCCTTGAGCGCATCAAGACGGTTGTTGACTGAGCAAGCCAGCACTACATTCGGTTTCATCACTGCGTTCTTCATCAAATCCTTGAAATTTAAGTCAATCGACTCAAACGTTCGAGTATCATCGGGAAGTTGGTTATGAATATCGAGCGAGCTCGAAAGAATACTCTACAGAGAAGCCCACTGTTTTCGTACAAAGACACACTTCTTAACACCTCCTCGACGGGGCCTAGCGTTTTTGCGAGGCCAACACACAAATTTAAAGAACTCGAAAACTTACCCCGGTTGCTTTCGAGCGACTCCACAACTTCCTCCGACAGTTTGACAGCGAAAGTGCCAGAATCTTTGTCCGGAACGTACTCCAAAGTGAGCCACATCCACAAATCCTCAATCATCTTCAGCTTCTTCTCGATCTATTGCTCCTTGTTTACCGTTTCAACAATCTCACCAATATCATCTACGTGCAGGTAGAGATTCAGCTTCAGTAAATCAGCTAGATAAAACGTGGGATCCTTTGACTCGAAGGCCTTGACATGAACAATTGTTAACAGTGCCTTCCAGTGGCGATCTTGGTGGTCTCCAAGTGCAGCTCGTTGTTAAGCGGCAAAACAGTTGACATGTTTTTCACAAGCTGCTTTGTGTCGTCGTGATCCTATTAGCCCTTGATTTTTTGGTGCTCTGTTGCCTCCATCTTTATATCCCTCAAATGTGTCGGTATGGATACTTGTCCATCGTGTGCTCTTTTAAGTCCTTCAGATCCCAGCCCGTTTTGACCTGCTGCGGCTCGACCGATGTATCCGTCGTCTCCTGATACTTCGACACCTGTAACTCGAACAACTTCTCCATCGATGTTATTTCGCCACCGAGAATATTTTCTCAGCCTGTTTGGCTTAACGATTTTAGCTGCTCGATTCGCGAAGTGGCCATCCTGAGCAGCGTGAGTAGTCTGTCAGCTGGTATTGGATTGCCATGAGCACGACGTCATTATTCGTTGCGAACTGTGGGCAGTCTGCACCACAGATCATCATAGCATCAAGCGTAGCTGCGTTATACATCTCTTGTCAGCATCGTTTTTTTATAGCGAGTGCACCGGCAAGCCCCCCACACGCGTAAACCAGCGCTCTAACTTTTTCTTTCCGCCTACGGTGAAATGGATACAACTCAGTCAGCAGCTTAGCATAGCACAGCGAATGACCGCGTCGTAATTCATAAAATCGAACAGGAGTGCGCAGCCCCGCCCAGGTTCGCGTTGCCGTTTGGCATAGCACACGAATAGCCCATCTATAGTCAAGTTTCGATCACTTCGCAGCAAATTATCGTGGAGACGTCCATGGTTTACTGCAGGGCTCCTTGAGATTTCGAACGTGGCCTTGTTGATGAGCATCTGGAGTTTGGCAAATGCATCCAGCCTGCCAGCTTTATCTTGCCGCGTGCAAGCTTAGTCATGCTGTGCATCGTGACTGCCGACTCTTTATCGACTGTTTCTGCGTGTGCACGAAAACACTGATGCCGATAGTGTGTACGTAGGCGCCGTAGCGACTATCTTTATTTTTCCCGTACCTCAAGCTCGAACAGTCTCCGTGAAGACGTGCTTACATGCATGCAAATGGCACAGGGCGGTATATAAAGTTGTAGAACAATCCGCCCTTGCTGCCGTTCGAAGGTGCATTCTGCGTTGCCACTCGGAAAATGCACGCGCAAGACCATCGTATATCAACCGTCAGCTCGCAAACTTGGAACGGGAAAGTAGTAGGCCGGCAGAGGCTGAAGCAATTGTTAGCCAACAAAGCTCTGCAGGAATTCATCAGTACATTTTGCACCTCACTAGCCGTGAGGCACAAAATTAAAAGATGGAAAACAGTCTCGACATGCGCAAACAGGATGCGTCGCCCACACCTGGCGTATCCACAAAGTAGCTACATTGCCAGGTTGTGCCTTTTCAGAAAGCTTTTCCTCCACGGCCCTGACGCTGTGAAGAGCATGCTGTCGATTCCCAGCTCCTTGGCAACGTCCACCGCGTACTCGGACAGCATGGCCCCCGTCACGGGCACGCCCAGCTTCTGCATCGAGCGCAGCCACACCACGATGCACTTCTCGGCGTCGTCGCTCAGCACGAGCCCGATCCCTGACTTGCGCAGGCGATGCGCCTTGGCGGTGCTAACGGAGTCGCAGGCGCGCTCGATCTTCTCGCGGGCCTTGACCCAGCCGTAGACCACGCGCTTCTTGCTGCGCTTGGCCGCAGAGTGAACGTCGGGAAGAATTTGTCCACGGTCGCGGCCATGTCCCCGCTCGCCTCGAAGAACTGGATCACGGCCAGCCGCGTCTCGTATGTGGCGGACGCACGCATGTTCTTGCGCTCCTTGCGCCCGCCGTCGGCCTTCATCGGCTGCCGCCCCATGTCTTCGCGTTCCTTGTTTCGTTCGGACTGGCGCCCCAGGTAATAAAACTCGTATTTACAAAGGATTTTTCAGCCAATTAAAATGAAATTCGTCGAATTGTTTTCATTTGAGACAGCACAAAACGAAATGGCACGGGAGTGGCCAACATCTCCACCGGTGTTGTAAGGCCAGATGCGGCCGCATGAGGCCACTCGACGACCGTTTCGAGACTCGTGATTGGCTGGCGGTTAAAACGGCCGCATGCGCCCAAGTAAAAAAAAGGTCACCATAACTCGACGCATGCATCCAAACCGACGCACCGTGCAACTAGGGTTCCTTAGGGTAAGCAGCGAGGACTACCCAATCAAAGCAGCCTAAACGTTGAAGCTCCAAGTTCACGAGCTCGGATCGATGAGCAGGCGACACATTTAAAACTTTCGTCTCGTTCTGATGCCCCCTGCAACTCGAGCAGCATGCAGCGCAATCAAAATGCCAATGCATTTGTCGAGGTTCTGGTCCCGGTGATCACGTTCGTTGCCGCGCATGTAACAGCAGCAGGAAGCGAGATGTTAGTTGTCCGAGAGAATTTAAACTGGGACACACACGCTCAGTGTCTAATTCTAGAGGGCCAATTCAAGCAGTACTACCGAGTGAGTTGCGGTAGCTTCGACCGACTACTTTCACACGTTGGGGCAGACCTGGCGGTAGACCCTATTCAATCGGCTAGACGTGCACTTAGGGATTGCCAGTAGTTTCGAAATACCAGTAGATTCCAGTACTGTAGTACTGCTACTGCTACTATATTAACCAGTATTTCTCGTGACGCCGTACTACTACTAGTGTAGTAAAGTGTAGCTAGCGCCAGTACCGCTGCATTAATGCTAGGTACTACTGAAATCCAGAACATGCCTGCAATCGTCCTACAGCTTCAAGTATTTGCCCACTACGTCGCAATACCTAGTACCGTCGGTGGATAGCCAAAAAGTGGTTTGTGGAGCACCAATTGCAGCAGCAGCCATGCCCGCATCTCCGGCATCAACTACCAACGGTCAAGCCGATGATGTACAAGATCAGTGGCTACAGCACTCGGTACAGTGGGTCTCTGTCGGGCTGCACCAATCTGGAGATTTATCGCTCTCGAACAACTACTTCACAAAGTTGCTCACGATGCGCCACGGCGGCGTGGTTTGCCGGAGGCTGGGAGCTCTTTGCGAGCATGTCGACATTTGCCGCTGGTTCCGAGAGAGCGGCAGCTTGTTGTTCCCCTCAATTTCTGCGCTAGCACACGCGTGGATTGGTAGAAGCCCTTCTGATGGGAGACTTTGTCATGAGCTCTTTGCGATAAAGAACGGATAACGCACGCACCGAGAAGCAAGTTTTGCTGCAGCATAATCGCAACGAGATCGTGGGATATGGAGGCCAGCAGCGAGGCCGCAATGGAAAGGGAGGCTTGAGTCGCGTAGCGAAGGCCGCAGCCTGTCATTGTTAGGACTGGTACCGAGCAGTACTGTATTACTTCTAATGTAGTAGTTTGTATAGTTAATGCTAATGTCAGCAGCTTGGATCGATGTCCAGCAATCGTACTGCCAGCACAACAACAAAACCCCTAGTACTGGTAATCCTTTCGTGCACTAGGTGAACCCCGTATCTCCAGCAGTCATGCATCAAACATGCATTAGCTGGCTTGCTGGAGGTAGTTTCCATCACATTCGGGTCGTTACTGGGGCCAACAGAGTGGGATTTTAACGCATTGTGCATGCCGTTATACGTGCGATGAAAAATTGCGAGGGGTGGCGATAAAATTTCCCGAGACGGACGATCAAATGAAGCTAAGTGTTATGGGATTTCGGTCAATAAGCTCAGGAGGCGCTATACCTGGTTGTATTGGCGCGACTGATGGTTGGTTGTGCCCTATCCGAGTACCCCGCCGCAACGAATGCGGCCGTGTAACAACATGTTTTCTGGTCACTACCAAGCGCTACGGTTTAAACGTTCAAGCATGTGCCGATTATACCGTATCGTCGTAGTCCTTAGCGACGTTTAGTCCTTAGCGACAAGACCGTTCCGCCAATAGCATGCCGAGAAAAAAAAGATGTCACCATGCTAATTATAACCTTGCTGGAGGATAAATCGGACTTCCTCACACAGTGATTTCACGTGGGCAGGCTGTAGTGAAAAGGACGACGATGACAGAGAGAGCGACGATGACAGCAACGAAGACAGCTACGACGACATTACCGATGACAGCAACGATGACAGTAACGACCAAGAACACCAGCAAGTCAGAAGTAGCTAGAGAAGCACAAAAACAATTTTCTTTCCACACCATGGATATTCGAGGCCTGCCGCAGCACTTGCAGCAGCATGGTGATAATCACACGCTTGCACACGATGTGCTCTAAGAAATCCAAGACGACCTTGTTCTGGACGGCGATCTGGTCGCCGATGTGTGCGCTTGCGACCTATTGAAACAGATCCAGTTCTTGATTTAAAACAACATGATATTGATGATAAAATTTAGGATTTGCAGGCCCCGACCATTACAAACCTGATTGTACTATGTTGCTAAGGACTACGACGATACGGTAGGTCCCGGTTTACGGCTATGGCATGCCGTGCACCAGGAGGACGAAATGATTCCGTGGCGTTCGCGCAGTGGTCTTTAAGTAAACCGCCTTCGCAGATTCGAGAGCCTTACTCTGTTTTGGCAGATAATGCATATCCGCAGACGGGTCGTGTTGACGCCGTTCAATCAGTGCCAGACTAGAGATATAGACAACTACGACTTTTATCTTAGTCAGTGCCGCATTCGCGTTGAGGTGGCATTTGGCCTGTTGGTAAACAAATGGAGAATTCTAAAACGTCCGCTGTGTGTCCGACTTGCGAATTGCAACCATATCATCCATGCTTGTTTGTATCTCCACAATTTCTGCATTGATCAACATGCGGTGGAATTGCGTGCTGGTGCGAAGAAACCCATTAAATCAATGCGTCATGAAGTAAAAACTTGGAACGACAGCAGATATCTATCCTACAGTCACACTCAGTTTGAAACAGAAGAAGGAAGCTCAATTGAGTTCCTAGATGAGATTTCTCGGATTGTTGTCATGCAACACATTGAAGATAACAATTTGCATCGACCAGCTTATAATTTAGCAAGTCGACAAAAACAAAGTGAACTACAGTAATAAGGGCACCATGTATTCATTGTGATTATTGTAGTTATGGTCTTTTCGATCCATGTGCAGTGAACGGTGTAGGTGATGTGTCTCTGCTCGTTAGCTGTACATAATTTTTCGATTAGTTTGTGTCGTTCCTCCAGCGAGATCTGCCTGTCCTCCACAAGTATTTGTACCTCCGACGCCTCTGCTGATGCACGCTGCGCGATACACTTATCAACGTCTGCCAACTGACGTCGAATGTCTGCAAGCATTCCTAAAATCTGATGTCGCTGTTGCAGATCACTACTAATAGACACACGCTCGGCTTCTTCGCGGTGATCCTTGACATAGGAGCTGAAAGACGTAATCATCAACTTTGGGGCTTCGTGTTGCTTTCGCTTCGATGGGGTAACACTTGCATGGTAGAGGTCGCACCTACATTCCGCTCCATTGTGTCGACTTCATCCTTAGCAAATAGTCCACCCCTTATGAAGTTTGTCAGACCGGGTTTTCGCTGAATCGGTAAGACACGCGTGTGCATCAGAGATACACAGACACACAGCAAATGGAAGCAATTACGTACCACCAGCCATCTGCGCAAATACAATACGTTCTGCGGCCGTTCACGAATTTGCGGAATTCGTTCCGTGTTGACCGGACGAAGAAAATCGCTCATGACCAGTTATGTAGTTCTTGTTCACTTCTTTCCATGTAGTATGCAATTCTCTTTGGGGGTGAACTCTCTTGCCCTTCGCAGGATTAATGTCATTGAAGGAATCATCGTCGTCAAACTCCATTTTGTTGCGTTCATGGTCGCCTGGATATTCTTCCTTGAAAGCAACTGCAACGTCTTACCAAAAAGAATTCCTTTCATAAGGCAATTTCCCACCCAGCTCCATCCTAGTAGCAACATCACCTACAAAATGTCACATTTACGTCAGTGTCTCAGATAGGCGATGAATCCTACGCAGTTCGTACCTGTTCTGCTAAAACGCAAAGCGAATTCGTCACTAAATAACATGTCGATCAAGCGAAACATGCAGTACTTGCTTCGGACCGTCCCTGAATCCGCTTCTTCTAATTGCATGTCGTCGCCTGAGAGTTTCTTGGCGTACGCTACCTTCGAAGCTTCATAGCGTCTCGATGCTGCAATGCGCATATCCTTCCGCGTGTTCGATTTGAGCTTTAAGCCTCTGCAAGTACACTCCTTCCTGATCTCTTCAGCCTCCCAACTCTCGTAATTCGTGGATGGTTGTGGGAATGTCGACTTCTCCTCGGCATCACCGGAATTTGACAAGATTAAGTTCTCTTCGGCGCTGTCGGAGTCTAGATCGAGCTGACTGCTCAGAGATTGCGCAGGCGGGCGACGTACGACATCGGCACTCCACACGGAAGGTACATTAGATGTGGTCACGCCGGCAAAGTAGACTGCTCCTGATGCTGGAGCGGCATGTGTGGTTTCAATCCTGCGTAAGTTGCATATCTAAACTGAATTGGTGCTTGAGATTGGACCTCTGCAAACCCTCTCGGCGTTTGGTAGATCTGCGGAGGGCAGTAATGACCATCTCGAGACTGCATGTCCCTCTACTTTTCTCTGCGGGTACACGACGAAGCACAATTTAGTGCTTACCTCTCCAGAACAGGCAACATCCATTCGCCCTACCTTCCGCGACTGAAGCTCGACCGACGCTTCACAATGATCAGCTGTTTTGCTCTGTCCTAAATAGGCCACATGCGCGTTCTCAACCCGTGTGGCCGCATGCACAAAAATGCGATGCGGTGCGGCGGCATCAGTCCTGTTGGGAATGAGCCTAAGGAGGCGCCATTTCAAATCCATAGCCATTTCACAGAAAAGCCAAAATTTGCACATAGCCATGATGCATTCCGGCTACCGTCTAAACAAACGAAGTCAGCGGGCATCTATAGCGAAACCAAGATAGTTATCAACTGTTTCCGTCTCAAGATATCGATTCCGAATCATGCTATCATACAAATCCCTATATAAACCTGCCGTTTCCGTCTCACCTCACCGTTCACGGCTCATTCGACAATGGTATCCAACCGCGCAAGGTCTGCAATACCGGTGCGGGGATACCAGGTAGTGTGGTGAAGTGCGATCGCAAAAATCGCCCTCACACCAACGCGCCCAGACACCGACTAACGGAGGGGTACTCCGATAACGTGGGGTTGTTGAGTTGCTCACCTTGTGTACCCGTCGGCGGGCTGGTTTGCTCCTCTGGTGGTCTCAAGATGAAGTGCTGCGTGGAGACACGACCGTGTGCCTTGCACGCGGGACTGTTGGTGACAGCGCGAATATCCTTCGCACTGTCGCCGGGGGTTGGGTTTGCCAGCCTCGATCGATACTTCAAGATCGGGGCTTGGCGGGCCAGAATCTACTGGGCCCTGGAGCTCACCCTCGAGCGTCCTTGTCCTTTGTTCTTGTAACCGCCTCCTGTGGCGGGGTCTGGGGTGAGAGTCGGACCCTGGCCAAATAAATCCAGTGGTCCTTAGCCGCGGTTCTGCACGCGATCTGGGTGGGCCAATATACGTTCCCGCCCCAGATGTCCTTGGTCGCTTGTGCCGAAGAGGGAAAATTGAACTCCGTTGTGTTAATCCTATCAACCACTACTCCTCCTTAGTCTCCTTACACTGCCCATGTATGCCCCTCGATTTGCGACCATTCAGCAGCATCCTCGAAAGATAGCACCCAAGATCTCACTCCTTAGTGGGTACAACAAATCAGATGTATCATCCCTTGATTACGCCTTCCGGGACCGTAAACATTAGCTGTTGTGTACCCATGTGATCAGCGGCGATCGTATCGAAATGATCGCTACATGTCGATCAGTGGCGATCATATCAAAATGATGTCACCAGTGATCACGGTATCCGGTTTTACTGATCGCGGTCGATCAGCGGTCGGTCGGCGGTCGGTCGGTAATTCTTCGGAATTCTCCAGGAATCTTCTGCGGGTCACATCCATCAATCTCCTTTCTCGATTCTGGCTTCTTCGCATTTCTAGACATGCGCTTCTCCACAGTAGTCTATCTGGACTTGAACGAGCAAGTGCTAGCGACGCTCTTGAATGAGGCCAAGGATCGAGACTACATGACTGTATTTCGCAAAGTCGGCGGCGAGGCCGACGACGATTTCAGGGCGCGGTCCCGTTTGCAGCACCGTGAGTCATCGCCAGCCATCAAGAGTTAGCCCGAGCAGTTTGGGCATCCACTGCAGCCATGGACTCTGATTGGATCCCGAAAGAGTTTGCGTTCATGCGGTCGTTGCCGGGTGGACAAGAAGAAGATGCTTACCAAGACTATACGTCCGGTGTACTCCGTGGGGCATCATGAGGGTCGGTTCGACGTATACCATGCTGTCCCTGCAGCCAGGGACAAGTCTCCGAGTTTTTGAGGGCTGCTACGACGTTCGGGATGATTCCAAAACGCGCGTAGTTCACATTCCGGTTGGGCTTGCTCTCATCTTTCGTGGTGATCTCATACATAATGGCATGGCCTACACTGCTGTTAATTACCGCATTCACTACTTCCTTCGTACGCCAAAATGGCGTGGGCACCTGACGTAGTTTCAAGTGTTCTGCCCAAGACCTACGACTGCCGTCACTGCGGACTGAAGATGCTCGAGAGCGAGAAAATGAGAACACATCGCTTTTATTGCGATGAAAATCCCCGAGGACTAGAGAATAGCAAAATCGCAAGCGTGAGAATGAACCAGGTACGCTTCGAGTCTGCACTGTGTGTGGGAAAAGATACACCAATCCGAGCTCTTATGGTACTCACATTTCGCGCCCTCACAAGAATTGAAGGACAAGAATGAAGAGTTGGGCCTAGTGAAATAGACGCTTAAAGCATTGGTTGGACACCTTGTAAACTACATTCCAATTATGACGCCTTGGTTAAAGCTGAAGTTGTAATCAGACAAGTATCTGTATTTCTTTTAGTTTTGTAATCGGTAGAAGCTAAATTTCGAAGTGAAGTCGAACTTGCGAAACTTCACACTTCCGCCCGCGTATCCCCAAGATCTAGGTGGGGCGTTGTGTTCTTGGTAGAACAGGGGACTTGTGTCGAGAAGCGTATTGATGGGCGGAAGCGCAACAACATTATTATCTGTAGCATCGGTTCTCGATGAAGATGGAGGCGTTGCTGCGTGATTTCCATCCACCATTTCACTGAATGTTGGGTCACGGCGTGTACCATTCACTCCTGCATGGACACTATGCAATCGCCTGCGTCGAGACGGACGTGTACTACTACCTTGAACAGTTGCCGGCTCAGGTACACGGCGCACATTTCTTTCTGAATCAATCGATTGATCCACCAGTGCTTTTCAAAGTGTTGTGGTAGCAACCGACGTACTCCGTTAGACTCGATAATCGCAATGAGCTCATGCAAACAGGTACGGCCGTCTAACGCACGGAATGAACCCGAACACGTATCACGTTGAAGTCAATTGAAAACTATGTTGCATCCTTCCACAACAATTCAGTTGACGTCAACGCGAAAACAGTGATAACCCGAACAACAGCTAAATAGCGGTTTGGTTGTAAAACAAAAGGTGTGATGGTCGCATTGCGCGTTGACAGCAGACTTGTATCAGACATAGAACCTTCCATCATGGCAGTTAATTCTTGTAGACAGTGTATAGATCTCCCCTACTGTTTCGAATACATGTCTTACACTTGGCATGTGTGCCTTCAACAATGGACGTATCCCGAATTCCGAAATATGGGTATCTGTTAGTCCACGCCTTGACTATCCTATCCTTGTACTTCCGCCAGTTCGTATCGAGATAGGATGCCAAGTACACACTATGCGTTTTGAGAGCAGTACGCAATATCTCGAACTCGGTTTCTGTATCCGTTTTCACCGCTTTGAAAATGCAGCCATGAAAGCATCCGTTTCCCAAGTGTTTTCCTTTCCAGTCAAACCAGTGAAAGGGTTCACCACAGAAATCTGGCGTAGATGCTTTCTCGCCATAGCTTGAACATTCTTAACCATGTACCAACGACAGACCATTGCAGGTATGCCGTCAAATTCTCGCGTTCATGCACGCTTGATCGCGTTCAGTAAGTTGAACTCCAGGTATTTCCACGTCGTTCTCAATCATGAAGAGCCGTAACATGTTCAATGCTCAGGTATAGTCACCTTCCTTGTCGCCAGGTAGCCGACATTGGATCTGAGGCGACGGCTACCCCAGGGCGCCGGGCACCGAAGCCGAATCGGCGGGAAATGTCGGAAGTGCAGCGGAGAACGAACGGCGCGCCAAATGTGCAGTCTCTGGCGGCTCGCGCTCGCGAGAACGCGAGGGCGGAATCGGCGATATCTCAAGCGAACTCGGTACTTGACCGTGCTATTGCGCGAGTGGATGGGCGTTGGACCAACCCATCGTCAGCAGCGTCGGGTCAGGATGTCGTAGTACGTGCCTGTTTGCGATCGCGCGAACGTATATTGGGAGATCCGCCGGACGGTACGGCTTTAGGCGCCCGACGCAAAACGTGGGATGTAGGCGCATCGCCGTTGGTATGTCTAGCGTGTAGGAATCTCCATGGACTTGCATAAGTTTGAACGGGCCAATGAATCTCGGAGTGAGCTTGTTTGCACATAAGTTCGTCACGGCCGATGATTGAATACCGTCGGTCGATAACAAGACTCTGTCCCCTCGTCGGAAGACAGCCGTGTTCTTCCGACCCCGTTGGTCTATATTTTCCTTCTGCTTATCCACGACAGTTTGCAGCGCATCACGTACGAACCTCGTGACGGCTTGGCGATGCAATACAAACTCCGACACTGCGGCGGAGCTGATCGGCGAAGCAGTTTTCTTTGGAGCATGGTTAGCGACGGGAGACGCGACGTTGCTCGTCGCGTCGGGCAACGAAGAAGGCAAGTCCGTGCTTGGTCTCGTGGCGCTCGTAATATGCGAGCGCATCCGCGAAGCAATGGTGTTGGCAACTTCAAAATCCTCGGATGTACCGGTACCAGGTACCGGTACTGGTGGTATCAAATGCGATATCCCGTCAGTCTCGTTACTGCCAGTGCTCGTGCAAACATCAGCTTCACTCGACACCAGCGCCGAGATACTCGGCGCTCCTTCAGTTCCTCCCCACCAAGAGTGGAGCCGACGCTCTCAAGTGCCGGACTGAATGCGACCACCGCAGGAACGCGCGGATGTCGTGCGTTGTTCACGTAGAACGGAGTCAACCCCGTTGACGCATGAACAGCGTTATTGATTGCGAACTCAGCGAGTGGCAGGAATTCACTCCATGTCGCAAAGGAGATGGCGTAGCTGCGGAGAACGTCCTCAAGCACACGATTGACCCTCTCCGTTTGCCCATCCGTCTCCGGATGGACTGCCGTCGCCATCAACAGGCGACTACCAAGCAATTCAAAGAGCCGATCCCAGAACGCGGACGTGAATCGCGGGTCACGGTCGGAAACGATAGATTTTGGCAGGTCATGATGCCGGAATACAAGATCAAGAAATATACGCGCCGTGTCTTCCGCTGTGACTTGGGTTGCGACCGGAGCAAGATGCAACATCTTGCTGAAGCGATCGAAGAGGGCCAGGACGCCTGTGCGCCCCTGGTCGTCCCGCGGCAACCCAAAAATGAAGTCCATATTGACGGATCGCCACGCCTCCGGGGCGATGGGCAATAGACACAGCGGAGCCTGTGACGAAGGGAAGGCTTGACGCACTGACAGATCTCGCAAGAACGGACCCATTTACGTATCCACTTGTACATGCGAGGCCAGTAGAAGTCCCGAGAAAGCGCACCGAACGACTTCTCGCGGCCGAGATGACCGCCGACGGGTGCATCGTGGTATTCATGGACCAAACGAGCACGAACGTCGCCATCAGCTGGTATGACGACACGCGGCGATTCGAATCGGTCCGACGTCAACAGCGGACCATCGAGTGCATATATGGTCGCGGGTTGGACGCGTCAACTTCTTCATCGACTCCGTGGTAGGATTGCGAAGTTGCGCGATAATGGTCGCGTAGAACGGGTCGTTTCCGTACGCCTCAGCGATCTGCTGACGCAGTGGTAACACTGGAGCTAACATCGTCGAGTTGATACCAAGAGCGCCGCAGCAGGCACAATCTTCATCTTCGTCGTCGTCGTCAGGTATCTGATGACCCTTTTCGCGTCTTGGATCGTAATCAGGGCGGCGTGACAGCGCGTCGGCAAGAATGTTATTCTTGCCGGGTTTGTAATGAACAACGAAATTATACTCAGCGAAAAAGGACAGCCAACGTGCCATACGCTGTGATAGATGCGGGCTCTTCATCGCGGTGCGCAGCGACGCGTGGTCCGTGTAGACGGCAAACGTCTGCTCGCCGAGCAGGTACACTCTGAATTTAATCAGAGCGTAGCGCATCGCGAGAAGCTCCTTGTCATGGACAGGGTAATTCTTTTCGGCTGGTTTCAGCTGTCGTGACTGGTAGCTCACGACTCGTTCGTGGCCCTCATCGTCAAATTGCATGAGGGCGCACCCGATGGCAAAGTCGCTGGCATCACAGACAACGTGAAATGGCTTCGAGTCATCTGGAAGCACCAGTATCGGGGCCTCAGCGAGACTCTTCTTCACCGAATCGAAGGCGTCTTGGTGCTCAGGACGCCACGACCACGTGACGTCTTTCTTCAACAGCGACGACAGCGGCTGGATCAAGCCGGCGTAGTTCTTTGTGTACTTGTGGGGATAATTCGCCAGCCCCAGCCATTGACGTAGCTCCGTGGGGTTCTTGGGTGTCGGCCAAGAACAGATCGACGAGACTTTCTCTTGATCGGCACGGACACCATTCTTGCTCACGTAGCACCTAAGGACAGGGATTTCCGGTGCGCAGAAGACACACTTCAAGTTTGCGTAGAGTTTGTTTTCGCGCATCACTTGAAAACTTGTCTCTAGTAAGTGGACCTCGACAGCGCTGAGATCTCCCTCAGCGCGGCTGTGAACGAAGATGTCGTCGAAATAGCTCGGCGCAAAATCGCGGAGCGGCCGCAGCACGTGAGAAACCATTCGATTAAACGTAGCAGGCGCATTCGTCAGACCCTGCTGCATCACGAGCCACTCCCAGAGCATGCCACTCGGAGTGCTGACAGCAGTGAGGAATATCGCTCTCTCATGAGGATGTGGTAGAAGCCATCCGTATGATCGATTGCGCTGTAGATCACGCTGCCTGACATGGAGTCCAAAACCATGTCCGTCCGTGGAATCGGCGTTTGTGCAGAATGGTGGCATCATTCAACTTGTTAAAAGCATGACAATGCGCCATCCGCCAGTGGTTTTCTTCACACAGAAGGTCGGACTCGAGTGTGGTGAGATACTCGCGCGAACGTGTCCAGCCTTGCGACGACCCTCGAAGAACTCGTCAATTGCTTTGACTTGATCTCGCGGCAGCGGCCACTGTCGCGTTACGCAGTACTTCGCCCTGGCACGAGGTCGATCTCGTGTCGAACGCCTCGATCAGCGAGAAGCTCAGCCGGTATCTTCTCGGGAAGTACGTCAGCATACTCGCAGGCGAGCGCGTACACGGGATTTCCGGACTGCTTCAGTGCCGCCCACGATTGTGCCGCGAAGCGCTCTTCGCGCGCCGACTTCGGTTCGGCACCTTGGGGACGGGCCGATGTGTCATCGTCGCTGATAGCGTTTGATTCATGAGTCGACGAGGCAGCGTCGGTGACCAGACACACCTGCTCGATATCACCGGCCTTCAAGTCACGCAGGAAATGCTTCCAGGAAAGCCCTGAAAGACGCGTGATCGACTGGCGTCGCGAGGAGGACTCGCGACCTCGACAACACGATTCCGACGTGGGCCATCCTCTACGTATTCGAGTGCGCAGACAGACTCCATCTCCTGAGGTCCGTCCGCGCTGAAGCCACGTCGCGGCTTCGGTCGCCGGCGCTTCGACTCTTCTTTCGCTTCGAGCCTCTGCTCGAAGCAGATATGTCGCTGTCGCTGGGCGACGAATGACCCTCCTCTAGGCGCGGAGCCTGATCTCAACCGCGCCGGTCACACGCGGGAGCAGCTCCTGCTCGACCGCCTCGGTTCGCGGGAGTCCTCTGTGCTCGACTGCCTCGGTTCGCGGGAGTTCTCTATGCTCGACCGCCTCGTTGTTCTGCGGGAGCCGCGTTCACTCGACCGCATCGTTGTACTGTGGGAGCCGCGTTCGCTCGACCGCATTGTCAACATCCTCGCGGCGACGCGAGGGTACTTGTTCATCATTCTCGACATCAACCAGCGACACGGCGCAAGCCATTCAGAGAGGGCCATCGCTCACTTTGTGCAGGGCTTGGGTCGTGGAGGACTTATCCACGACTCGGACGTGCGGCCAGTCCGATGGAGCGACCAACAGGTGTGTAAAAACTTCGCTCACATCGAAATCACGTCGACGCTTGACTGATCGGGCCAGCCAGTCGATCTCCGGCTGATACGTGCCAACCACGGTATCCCCATGATACAGTCAAACGCGTAATTCATATCGATCACCAGAAAATCGTCGTTGCTCCGGAAGCCGTTGGACATATACGGCAACGTGATATCACGCCGCGGGACGCGGCGTGGCTTACCGTTAGCCAGCTTGACGACGATTTCACCTGACTCTGCGCGTGAGACAATAGCGCGTCATACCTTCGCGCATTCCGAACACGAAGACGTGGACTTGCGATGCCATGTCGATGGGACTCGTGACGATGCACGAAGCCAGGTGTCGTGTCTTCTGCACGTTGTCGTGCATTGACAGCTTGCCTTGCTTGAGCGCAAATAACTCCGCTCTCATCCGAGATTCGTCTTGTGGAGG
>JAAVTI010001070.1:0-21872 GCA_011947335.1 Phytophthora constricta | reverse complement strand
TCGTTACTGGGGCCAACAGAGTGGGATTTTAACGCATTGTGCATGCCGTTATACGTGCGATGAAAAATTGCGAGGGGTGGCGATAAAATTTCCCGAGACGGACGATCAAATGAAGCTAAGTGTTATGGGATTTCGGTCAATAAGCTCAGGAGGCGCTATACCTGGTTGTATTGGCGCGACTGATGGTTGGTTGTGCCCTATCCGAGTACCCCGCCGCAACGAATGCGGCCGTGTAACAACATGTTTTCTGGTCACTGCCAAGCGCTACGGTTTAAACGTTCAAGCATGTGCCGATTATACCGTATCGTCGTAGTCCTTAGCGACGTTTAGTCCTTAGCGACAAGACCGTTCCGCCAATAGCATGCCGAGAAAAAAAAGATGTCACCATGCTAATTATAACCTTGCTGGAGGATAAATCGGACTTCCTCACACAGTGATTTCACGTGGGCAGGCTGTAGTGAAAAGGACGACGATGACAGAGAGAGCGACGATGACAGCAACGAAGACAGCTACGACGACATTACCGATGACAGCAACGATGACAGTAACGACCAAGAACACCAGCAAGTCAGAAGTAGCTAGAGAAGCACAAAAACAATTTTCTTTCCACACCATGGATATTCGAGGCCTGCCGCAGCACTTGCAGCAGCATGGTGATAATCACACGCTTGCACACGATGTGCTCTAAGAAATCCAAGACGACCTTGTTCTGGACGGCGATCTGGTCGCCGATGTGTGCGCTTGCGACCTATTGAAACAGATCCAGTTCTTGATTTAAAACAACATGATATTGATGATAAAATTTAGGATTTGCAGGCCCCGACCATTACAAACCTGATTGTACTATGTTGCTAAGGACTACGACGATACGGTAGGTCCCGGTTTACGGCTATGGCATGCCGTGCACCAGGAGGACGAAATGATTCCGTGGCGTTCGCGCAGTGGTCTTTAAGTAAACCGCCTTCGCAGATTCGAGAGCCTTACTCTGTTTTGGCAGATAATGCATATCCGCAGACGGGTCGTGTTGACGCCGTTCAATCAGTGCCAGACTAGAGATATAGACAACTACGACTTTTATCTGAGTCAGTGCCGCATTCGCGTTGAGGTGGCATTTGGCCTGTTGGTAAACAAATGGAGAATTCTAAAACGTCCGCTGTGTGTCCGACTTGCGAATTGCAACCATATCATCCATGCTTGTTTGTATCTCCACAATTTCTGCATTGATCAACATGCGGTGGAATTTCGTGCTGGTGCGAAGAAACCCATTAAATCAATGCGTCATGAAGTAGAAGAAGGAAGCTCAATTGAGTTCCTAGATGAGATTTCTCGGATTGTTGTCATGCAACACATTGAAGATAACAATTTGCATCGACCAGCTTATAATTTAGCAAGTCGACAAAAACAAAGTGAACTACAGTAATAAGGGCACCATGTATTCATTGTGATTATTGTAGTTATGGTCTTTTCGATCCATGTGCAGTGAACGGTGTAGGTGATGTGTCTCTGCTCGTTAGCTGTACATAATTTTTCGATTAGTTTGTGTCGTTCCTCCAGCGAGATCTGCCTGTCCTCCACAAGTATTTGTACCTCCGACGCCTCTGCTGATGCACGCTGCGCGATACACTTATCAACGTCTGCCAACTGACGTCGAATGTCTGCAAGCATTCCTAAAATCTGATGTCGCTGTTGCAGATCACTACTAATAGACACACGCTCGGCTTCTTCGCGGTGATCCTTGACATAGGAGCTGAAAGACGTAATCATCAACTTTGGGGCTTCGTGTTGCTTTCGCTTCGATGGGGTAACACTTGCATGGTAGAGGTCGCACCTACATTCCGCTCCATTGTGTCGACTTCATCCTTAGCAAATAGTCCACCCCTTATGAAGTTTGTCAGACCGGGTTTTCGCTGAATCGGTAAGACACGCGTGTGCATCAGAGATACACAGACACACAGCAAATGGAAGCAATTACGTACCACCAGCCATCTGCGCAAATACAATACGTTCTGCGGCCGTTCACGAATTTGCGGAATTCGTTCCGTGTTGACCGGACGAAGAAAATCGCTCATGACCAGTTATGTAGTTCTTGTTCACTTCTTTCCATGTAGTATGCAATTTTTTGGGGGTGAACTCTCTTGCCCTTCGCAGGATTAATGTCATTGAAGGAATCATCGTCGTCAAACTCCATTTTGTTGCGTTCATGGTCGCCTGGATATTCTTCCTTGAAAGCAACTGCAACGTCTTACCAAAAAGAATTCCTTTCATAAGGCAATTTCCCACCCAGCTCCATCCTAGTAGCAACATCACCTACAAAATGTCACATTTACGTCAGTGTCTCAGATAGGCGATGAATCCTACGCAGTTCGTACCTGTTCTGCTAAAACGCAAAGCGAATTCGTCACTAAATAACATGTCGATCAAGCGAAACATGCAGTACTTGCTTCGGACCGTCCCTGAATCCGCTTCTTCTAATTGCATGTCGTCGCCTGAGAGTTTCTTGGCGTACGCTACCTTCGAAGCTTCATAGCGTCTCGATGCTGCAATGCGCATATCCTTCCGCGTGTTCGATTTGAGCTTTAAGCCTCTGCAAGTACACTCCTTCCTGATCTCTTCAGCCTCCCAACTCTCGTAATTCGTGGATGGTTGTGGGAATGTCGACTTCTCCTCGGCATCACCGGAATTTGACAAGATTAAGTTCTCTTCGGCGCTGTCGGAGTCTAGATCGAGCTGACTGCTCAGAGATTGCGCAGGCGGGCGACGTACGACATCGGCACTCCACACGGAAGGTACATTAGATGTGGTCACGCCGGCAAAGTAGACTGCTCCTGATGCTGGAGCGGCATGTGTGGTTTCAATCCTGCGTAAGTTGCATATCTAAACTGAATTGGTGCTTGAGATTGGACCTCTGCAAACCCTCTCGGCGTTTGGTAGATCTGCGGAGGGCAGTAATGACCATCTCGAGACTGCATGTCCCTCTACTTTTCTCTGCGGGTACACGACGAAGCACAATTTAGTGCTTACCTCTCCAGAACAGGCAACATCCATTCGCCCTACCTTCCGCGACTGAAGCTCGACCGACGCTTCACAATGATCAGCTGTTTTGCTCTGTCCTAAATAGGCCACATGCGCGTTCTCAACCCGTGTGGCCGCATGCACAAAAATGCGATGCGGTGCGGCGGCATCAGTCCTGTTGGGAATGAGCCTAAGGAGGCGCCATTTCAAATCCATAGCCATTTCACAGAAAAGCCAAAATTTGCACATAGCCATGATGCATTCCGGCTACCGTCTAAACAAACGAAGTCAGCGGGCATCTATAGCGAAACCAAGATAGTTATCAACTGTTTCCGTCTCAAGATATCGATTCCGAATCATGCTATAATACAAATCCCTATATAAACCTGCCGTTTCCGTCTCACCTCACCGTTCACGGCTCATTCGACAATGGTATCCAACCGCGCAAGGTCTGCAATACCGGTGCGGGGATACCAGGTAGTGTGGTGAAGTGCGATCGCAAAAATCGCCCTCACACCAACGCGCCCAGACACCGACTAACGGAGGGGTACTCCGATAACGTGGGGTTGTTGAGTTGCTCACCTTGTGTACCCGTCGGCGGGCTGGTTTGCTCCTCTGGTGGTCTCAAGATGAAGTGCTGCGTGGAGACACGACCGTGTGCCTTGCACGCGGGACTGTTGGTGACAGCGCGAATATCCTTCGCACTGTCGCCGGGGGTTGGGTTTGCCAGCCTCGATCGATACTTCAAGATCGGGGCTTGGCGGGCCAGAATCTACTGGGCCCTGGAGCTCACCCTCGAGCGTCCTTGTCCTTTGTTCTTGTAACCGCCTCCTGTGGCGGGGTCTGGGGTGAGAGTCGGACCCTGGCCAAATAAATCCAGTGGTCCTTAGCCGCGGTTCTGCACGCGATCTGGGTGGGCCAATATACGTTCCCGCCCCAGATGTCCTTGGTCGCTTGTGCCGAAGAGGGAAAATTGAACTCCGTTGTGTTAATCCTATCAACCACTACTCCTCCTTAGTCTCCTTACACTGCCCATGTATGCCCCTCGATTTGCGACCATTCAGCAGCATCCTCGAAAGATAGCACCCAAGATCTCACTCCTTAGTGGGTACAACAAATCAGATGTATCATCCCTTGATTACGCCTTCCGGGACCGTAAACATTAGCTGTTGTGTACCCATGTGATCAGCGGCGATCGTATCGAAATGATCGCTACATGTCGATCAGCGGCGATCATATCAAAATGATGTCACCAGTGATCACGGTATCGGTTTTACTGATCGCGGTCGATCAGCGGTCGGTCGGCGGTCGGTCGGTAATTCTTCGGAATTCTCCAGGAATCTTCTGCGGGTCACATCCATCAATCTCCTTTCTCGATTCTGGCTTCTTCGCATTTCTAGACATGCGCTTCTCCACAGTAGTCTATCTGGACTTGAACGAGCAAGTGCTAGCGACGCTCTTGAATGAGGCCAAGGATCGAGACTACATGACTGTATTTCGCAAAGTCGGCGGCGAGGCCGACGACGATTTCAGGGCGCGGTCCCGTTTGCAGCACCGTGAGTCATCGCCAGCCATCAAGAGTTAGCCCGAGCAGTTTGGGCATCCACTGCAGCCATGGACTCTGATTGGATCCGAAAGAGTTTGCGTTCATGCGGTCGTTGCCGGGTGGACAAGAAGAAGATGCTTACCAAGACTATACGTCCGGTGTACTCCGTGGGGCATCATGAGGGTCGGTTCGACGTATACCATGCTGTCCCTGCAGCCAGGGACAAGTCTCCGAGTTTTTGAGGGCTGCTACGACGTTCGGGATGATTCCAAAACGCGCGTAGTTCACATTCCGGTTGGGCTTGCTCTCATCTTTCGTGGTGATCTCATACATAATGGCATGGCCTACACTGCTGTTAATTACCGCATTCACTACTTCCTTCGTACGCCAAAATGGCGTGGGCACCTGACGTAGTTTCAAGTGTTCTGCCCAAGACCTACGACTGCCGTCACTGCGGACTGAAGATGCTCGAGAGCGAGAAAATGAGAACACATCGCTTTTATTGCGATGAAAATCCCCGAGGACTAGAGAATAGCAAAATCGCAAGCGTGAGAATGAACCAGGTACGCTTCGAGTCTGCACTGTGTGTGGGAAAGGATACACCAATCCGAGCTCTTATGGTACTCACATTTCGCGCCCTCACAAGAATTGAAGGACAAGAATGAAGAGTTGGGCCTAGTGAAATATACGCTTAAAGCATTGGTTGGACACCTTGTAAACTACATTCCAATTATGACGCCTTGGTTAAAGCTGAAGTTGTAATCAGACAAGTATCTGTATTTCTTTTAGTTTTGTAATCGGTAGAAGCTAAATTTCGAAGTGAAGTCGAACTTGCGAAACTTCACACTTCCGCCCGCGTATCCCCAAGATCTAGGTGGGGCGTTGTGTTCTTGGTAGAACAGGGGACTTGTGTCGAGAAGCGTATTGATGGGCGGAAGCGCAACAACATTATTATCTGTAGCATCGGTTCTCGATGAAGATGGAGGCGTTGCTGCGTGATTTCCATCCACCATTTCACTGAATGTTGGGTCACGGCGTGTACCATTCACTCCTGCATGGACACTATGCAATCGCCTGCGTCGAGACGGACGTGTACTACCTTGAACAGTTGCCGGCTCAGGTACACGGCGCACATTTCTTTCTGAATCAATCGATTGATCCACCAGTGCTTTTCAAAGTGTTGTGGTAGCAACCGACGTACTCCGTTAGACTCGATAATCGCAATGAGCTCATGCAAACAGGTACGGCCGTCTAACGCACGGAATGAACCCGAACACGTATCACGTTGAAGTCAATTGAAAACTATGTTGCATCCTTCCACAACAATTCAGTTGACGTCAACGCGAAAACAGTGATAACCCGAACAACAGCTAAATAGCGGTTTGGTTGTAAAACAAAAGGTGTGATGGTCGCATTGCGCGTTGACAGCAGACTTGTATCAGACATAGAACCTTCCATCATGGCAGTTAATTCTTGTAGACAGTGTATAGATCTCCCCTACTGTTTCGAATACATGTCTTACACTTGGCATGTGTGCCTTCAACAATGGACGTATCCCGAATTCCGAAATATGGGTATCTGTTAGTCCACGCCTTGACTATCCTATCCTTGTACTTCCGCCAGTTCGTATCGAGATAGGATGCCAAGTACACACTATGCGTTTTGAGAGCAGTACGCAATATCTCGAACTCGGTTTCTGTATCCGTTTTCACCGCTTTGAAAAATGCAGCCATGAAAGCATCCGTTTCCCAAGTGTTTTCCTTTCCAGTCAAACCAGTGAAAGGGTTCACCACAGAAATCTGGCGTAGATGCTTTCTCGCCATAGCTTGAACATTCTTAACCATGTACCAACGACAGACCATTGCAGGTATGCCGTCAAATTCTCGCGTTCATGCACGCTTGATCGCGTTCAGTAAGTTGAACTCCAGGTATTTCCACGTCGTTCTCAATCATGAAGAGCCGTAACATGTTCAATGCTCAGGTATAGTCACCTTCCTTGTCGCCAGGTAGCCGACATTGGATCTGAGGCGACGGCTACCCCAGGGCGCCGGGCACCGAAGCCGAATCGGCGGGAAATGTCGGAAGTGCAGCGGAGAACGAACGGCGCGCCAAATGTGCAGTCTCTGGCGGCTCGCGCTCGCGAGAACGCGAGGGCGGAATCGGCGATATCTCAAGCGAACTCGGTACTTGACCGTGCTATTGCGCGAGTGGATGGGCGTTGGACCAACCCATCGTCAGCAGCGTCGGGTCAGGATGTCGTAGTACGTGCCTGTTTGCGATCGCGCGAACGTATATTGGGGAGATCCGCCGGACGGTACGGCTTTAGGCGCCCGACGCAAAACGTGGGATGTAGGCGCATCGCCGTTGGTATGTCTAGCGTGTAGGAATCTCCATGGACTTGCATAAGTTTGAACGGGCCAATGAATCTCGGAGTGAGCTTGTTTGCACATAAGTTCGTCACGGCCGATGATTGAATACCGTCGGTCGATAACAAGACTCTGTCCCCTCGTCGGAAGACAGCCGTGTTCTTCCGACCCCGTTGGTCTATATTTTCCTTCTGCTTATCCACGACCGTTTGCAGCGCATCACGTACGAACCTCGTGACGGCTTGGCGATGCAATACAAACTCCGACACTGCGGCGGAGCTGATCGGCGAAGCAGTTTTCTTTGGAGCATGGTTAGCGACGGGAGACGCGACGTTGCTTGTCGCGTCGGGCAACGAAGAAGGCAAGTCCGTGCTTGGTCTCGTGGCGCTCGTAATATGCGAGCGCATCCGCGAAGCAATGGTGTTGGCAACTTCAAAATCCTCGGATGTACCGGTACCAGGTACCGGTACTGGTGGTATCAAATGCGATATCCCGTCAGTCTCGTTACTGCCAGTGCTCGTGCAAACATCAGCTTCACTCGACACCAGCGCCGAGATACTCGGCGCTCCTTCAGTTCCTCCCCACCAAGAGTGGAGCCGACGCTCTCAAGTGCCGGACTGAATGCGACCACCGCAGGAACGCGCGGATGTCGTGCGTTGTTCACGTAGAACGGAGTCAACCCCGTTGACGCATGAACAGCGTTATTGATTGCGAACTCAGCGAGTGGCAGGAATTCACTCCATGTCGCAAAGGAGGTGGCGTAGCTGCGGAGAACGTCCTCAAGCACACGATTGACCCTCTCCGTTTGCCCATCCGTCTCCGGATGGACTGCCGTCGCCATCAACAGGCGACTACCAAGCAATTCAAAGAGCCGATCCCAGAACGCGGACGTGAATCGCGGGTCACGGTCGGAAACGATAGATTTTGGCAGGTCATGATGCCGGAATACAAGATCAAGAAATATACGCGCCGTGTCTTCCGCTGTGACTTGGGTTGCGACCGGAGCAAGATGCAACATCTTGCTGAAGCGATCGAAGAGGGCCAGGACGCCTGTGCGCCCCTGGTCGTCCCGCGGCAACCCAAAAATGAAGTCCATATTGACGGATCGCCACGCCTCCGGGGCGATCCGTCAATAGACACAGCGGAGCCTGTGACGAAGGGAAGGCTTGACGCACTGACAGATCTCGCAAGAACGGACCCATTTACGTATCCACTTGTACATGCGAGGCCAGTAGAAGTCCCGAGAAAGCGCACCGAACGACTTCTCGCGGCCGAGATGACCGCCGACGGGTGCATCGTGGTATTCATGGACCAAACGAGCACGAACGTCGCCATCAGCTGGTATGACGACACGCGGCGATTCGAATCGGTCCGACGTCAACAGCGGACCATCGAGTGCATATATGGTCGCGGGTTGGACGCGTCAACTTCTTCATCGACTCCGTGGTAGGATTGCGAAGTTGCGCGATAATGGTCGCGTAGAACGGGTCGTTTCCGTACGCCTCAGCGATCTGCTGACGCAGTGGTAACACTGGAGCTAACATCGTCGAGTTGATACCAAGAGCGCCGCAGCAGGCACAATCTTCATCTTCGTCGTCGTCGTCAGGTATCTGATGACCCTTTTCGCGTCTTGGATCGTAATCAGGGCGGCGTGACAGCGCGTCGGCAAGAATGTTATTCTTGCCGGGTTTGTAATGAACAACGAAATTATACTCAGCGAAAAAGGACAGCCAACGTGCCATACGCTGTGATAGATGCGGGCTCTTCATCGCGGTGCGCAGCGACGCGTGGTCCGTGTAGACGGCAAACGTCTGCTCGCCGAGCAGGTACACTCTGAATTTAATCAGAGCGTAGCGCATCGCGAGAAGCTCCTTGTCATGGACAGGGTAATTCTTTTCGGCTGGTTTCAGCTGTCGTGACTGGTAGCTCACGACTCGTTCGTGGCCCTCATCGTCAAATTGCATGAGGGCGCACCCGATGGCAAAGTCGCTGGCATCACAGACAACGTGAAATGGCTTCGAGTCATCTGGAAGCACCAGTATCGGGGCCTCAGCGAGACTCTTCTTCACCGAATCGAAGGCGTCTTGGTGCTCAGGACGCCACGACCACGTGACGTCTTTCTTCAACAGCGACGACAGCGGCTGGATCAAGCCGGCGTAGTTCTTTGTGTACTTGTGGGGATAATTCGCCAGCCCCAGCCATTGACGTAGCTCCGTGGGGTTCTTGGGTGTCGGCCAAGAACAGATCGACGAGACTTTCTCTTGATCGGCACGGACACCATTCTTGCTCACGTAGCACCCAAGGACAGGGATTTCTGGTGCGCAGAAGACACACTTCTTCAAGTTTGCGTAGAGTTTGTTTTCGCGCATCACTTGAAAAACTTGTCTCTAGTGTCGTAAGTGGACCTCGACAGCGCTGAGATCTCCTCAGCGCGGCTGTGAACGAAGATGTCGTCGAAATAGCTCGGCGCAAAATCGCGGAGCGGCCGCAGCACGTGAGAAACCATTCGATTAAACGTAGCAGGCGCATTCGTCAGACCCTGCTGCATCACGAGCCACTCCCAGAGCATGCCACTCGGAGTGCTGACAGCAGTGAGGAATATCGCTCTCTCTCATGAGGATGTGGTAGAAGCCATCCGTATGATCGATTGCGCTGTAGATCACGCTGCCTGACATGGAGTCCAAAACCATGTCCGTCCGTGGAATCGGCGTTTGTGCAGGAATGGTGGCATCATTCAACTTGTTAAAAGCATGACAATGCGCCATCCGCCAGTGGTTTTCTTCACACAGAAGGTCGGACTCGAGTGTGGTGAGATACTCGCGCGAACGTGTCCAGCCTTGCGACGACCCTCGAAGAACTCGTCAATTGCTTTGACTTGATCTCGCGGCAGCGGCCACTGTCGCGTTACGCAGTACTTCGCCCCGGGCACGAGGTCGATCTCGTGTCGAACGCCTCGATCAGCGAGAAGCTCAGCCGGTATCTTCTCGGGAAGTACGTCAGCATACTCGCAGGCGAGCGCGTACACGGGATTTCCGGACTGCTTCAGTGCCGCCCACGATTGTGCCGCGAAGCGCTCTTCGCGCGCCGACTTCGGTTCGGCACCTTGGGACGGGCCGATGTGTCATCGTCGCTGATAGCGTTGATTCATGAGTCGACGAGGCAGCGTCGGTGACCAGACACACCTGCTCGATATCACCGGCCTTCAAGTCACGCAGGAAATGCTTCCAGGAAAGCCCTGAAAGACGCGTGATCGACTTGGCGTCGCGAGGAGGACTCGCGACCTCGACAACACGATTCCGACGTGGGCCACCCTCTACGTATTCGAGTGCGCAGACAGACTCCATCTCCTGAGGTCCGTCCGCGCTGAAGCCACGTCGCGGCTTCGGTCGCCGGCGCTTCGACTTCTTCTTTCGCTTCGAGCCTCTGCTCGAAGCAGATATGTCGCTGTCGCTGGGCGACGAATGACCCTCCTCTAGGCGCGGGAGCCTGATCTCAACCGCGCCGGTCACACGCGGGAGCAGCTCCTGCTCGACCGCCTCGGTTCGCGGGAGTCCTCTGTGCTCGACTGCCTCGGTTCGCGGGAGTTCTCTATGCTCGACCGCCTCGTTGTTCTGCGGGAGCCGCGTTCACTCGACCGCATCGTTGTACTGTGGGAGCCGCGTTCGCTCGACCGCATTGTCAACATCCTCGCGGCGACGCGAGGAAACTTGTTCATCATTCTCGACATCAACCAGCGACACGGCGCAAGCCATTCAGAGAGGGCCATCGCTCACTTTGTGCAGGGCTTGGGTCGTGGAGGACTTATCCACGACTCGGACGTGCGGCCAGTCCGATGGAGCGACCAACAGGTGTGTAAAAACTTCGCTCACATCGAAATCACTTCGACGCTTGACTGATCGGGCCAGCCAGTCGATCTCCGGCTGATACCGTGCCAACCACGGTATCCCCATGATACAGTCAAACGCGTAATTCATATCGATCACCAGAAAATCGTCGTTGCTCCGGAAGCCGTTGGACATATACGGCAACGCGATATCACGCCGCGGGACGCGGCGTGGCTTACCGTTAGCCAGCTTGACGACGATTTCACCTGGACTCTCGGCGCGCGTGAGACAATAGCGCGTCATACCTTCGCGCATTCCGAACACGAAGACGTGGACTTGCGATGCCATGTCGATGGGACTCGTGACGATGCACGAAGCCAGGTGTCGTGTCTTCTGCACGTTGTCGTGCATTGACAGCTTGCCTTGCTTGAGCGCAAATAACTCCGCTCTCATCCGAGATTCGTCTTGTGGAGGCTCGAGCGCCAGCCGGAGATCATTTTGGAGGCTCTCCAGAATGGGGAACGCGGATCGGTCAACGACGAGCTTACCGAGGGCCCATTCCTTGCCTTCCCAGACAAACGGGACAGCAGGAAATTCACCTTCGCCGTTGGCGTTTCGATCAGCCTCGAAGCGATCGCGATATCAATCTCACGGAACCAGCGGTTCAGTGGCAGTCGGTCTTGACCGACGCCGGAGTACACCGATGTCTCCATCTTCACCGCATCGTTCCGCGTGGAATGCGAGGGAGTTGACACTCGCCGCTTGACTTCGGCGAGCTCGCGCTCCATGAATTCTTGGGCCGCCTGGCGCTGGTGCTCGGCAGTCGCTGCGTTCAGCAGCGACGTGACGACGGACTCACCGGATACAGCAGCCAGACGATGGAGCGCTTCCCACTCGATCCGTGTGAGGTGTTGGAAGTTCTCGTGCTCCAGGGTCATACCGGACCCTCCAGACATCGGGACTTGGCTCATTGTAGACTTGGTCGTTAGAAGGACTACAAAGTGCTACCAGGTTTAACGGGGCGAGAGCAACCGTTACTAGCGTACACTATAGGTTAAGAGGAAGCTCAATATAATGATCTCAAGTCTTATGTTTGGGGCAAATTCAACTCTGATTTAGATTAGGCCCAGGGCGAGAGCCCTGGCCTCATGTGAGCCACTCAATTGCAGGTCAACTCCTGATTGGCTGAAGTAATACTTTTCAGCCAATCAGAGAGTGGCAACACAGCACGCGCTAGCCGCGTGCTTTTGTACCTACTTTTGTATCTGATGATATCTACATTTGTAACTAGGGTGAGGTCCATTACAACCTTAAGCTGAGTATAATACTATGGTGCACAGCCAGGTCAGTGTCCACGATATAACATATGGCGAACACGGTAGTACAGTTGGTCAATGAATATGGACAGGTCGGGTGGGTGACATATAGGCAAAAGTGGAGAAATTGTGTTGCGACAGTGCTTTCGCAATGGTTTTCGGCTAACTTTGAGCTGAGTATGGTAATATGGTTCACAGCCAGGTCACTGTCCATGTTGTTACACATACCGTACATGGTGGTACAGTTGGTGCATGAGTATGGACAGGTCGATTGGGTGATAGATAGCCGAAGGTGGTAAAATCGTGTTGCAGCAGTGCTTTTGCAGTGGTTTTCAGCTAACTTTGAGCTGAAATTATATTATGGTGCACAGCCAGGTCATTGTCGATGCTCTAACATAAGGCGAACATGGTATTACAGTTGGTGCATGCGCACGGACAGGCTGAGTGGGTGATAGATAGGCAGTGAAATCGTGTTTCGGCAGTGCTTTCGCAATGGTTTTCGGCTAACTTTGAGCTGAGTGTGATAGTATGATGCACAGCCAGGTCAGTATCCATGATGTTAGACATAGCAAGCATGGTGGTACAGTTGGTGCATGAGTATGGACAGGTCAATTAGGTGATAGATAGGGAAAAGTGGTGACATTGTGTTGCGGCAGTGCTTTTGCAGTGGTTTTCATCTAAATTTGTGGTAATATGGTTTACAGCCAGGTCAGTGTCCATGTTGTTACACATACCGTACATGGTGTTACAGTTGGTGCATGAGTATGGACAGGTCGATTAGGTGATAGATAGGGAAAAGTGGTAAAATTATTGTTGCGGCAGTGGTTGTCGGCTGAATATGCTGAGTGTGCCAGTACGGTTCACAGCAATGCCGCTTCCCATGCTTTTGGTTTCCACTATTGAAATCAGAGTTATACTGTCGTTGCATGCGTAGGGACAGGTCGAGTGGGTGATACATAGCAATATGACAGATTTTGAAAGTGTGTGGTTTGAGTAGTGTGGAATTCACGCTGTAAATTAGGAGGATATGTATACTATACAACGGTTAAATGAGTTTCAAATTGGCAACGTTGCAGCATAAAAAAGGTTTGTATATGAGACGGTGGCAAACAAAACAATGCTAGTTAACATTTTTGCGTTTTTGAGATAAATGAGGAAGTGTCGGTGAACAGCGGTGACGACTCAAGTGAAGGCGAGGCTGAGGAGGATACAAGCATCATTTTGGTTGACGAAGATCTTCGGGCGAAGGTGACCCGTATAATTGAGGAGGATCATTGCGGACGGAAGTGCCTCGAGGGTAAGGACGCTGAGTTGGAAAGCTTCCTGTGCTCTCTTTCGCAGATGTCGGGTGGGGAGAGAAAACAGAGTATCATGACTACTTTGGCCGTGTTGAAGGAGACAGACACCGTAATTCAGCATCGAGGCTCTGGTTTGCGCGAGCAGTTCAACTATTACCTACCTCTGGTTGGTCACGTGTGTCGCGGTGCTTGGTGTGCGTCTTACGGGGTGTCGACAACCGACAGTCACTCGCTACCGGAGCCGTATAAATGACGGTATATTCTCAGTGAAGACACACGGCAACCCGATGAACCTCTACGCCAGTACTATTGACCCTCGTTGGCTGGTGGCCTGGTTCAAACAGTTCGCTAAGTCTGTTGGTGAAGTGGTGCCAGTACGAGTTAGGAAGCAGAAAACAGTCGACGGGGTGGTCAAACTGCAGTACTCTCCAGCAGAATACACGCTGCTTCCTGCCTTTTTACATGGGGGCAGCTCTACACGGAAATGCACAACTACGTCGAGGAGATCCGGTTGCGAGTGCGAGAACCAAGACCAAGCACGTTCCGGAAGATGCTCTCTAAACTCTGCCCGGACATACGAATCCGCTCTCCGCGCAGCAACGTATGCGACGTATGCAGTATCTACTGCGCGCGCATGAAGAGTGGGGTCACCGCAGAGCTAACAGAAGAGCTTGGTCGTCATACGGAGGCAGCACGTCGTATGCGGTAAGTCTGGACGCTAGCATCATTTTATTTTACGCGTTGGGATACTAACATCATTTTGTTTTACTTGGGATATTAGACTGGAGTACAAGACTGACTTGGCATCGGCTAGTGACGAAAACGCCGTTGTAATCATTGACTACAGTCAAAACCTTGCACTACCCAGTGACAGCAGCACACCGTCGCAATGGTACTTCTTATCGCTCCGCAGCGTCAACATGTTCGGCATTTACTATGCAAACAAGGGCATCCAGTACAACTATGTCTATAGTGAGACAACCGCCGGCAAAGGCACAGATGAAGTAAACTCCCTGCTGCATCACTTCATTTGGCGCATTTTGCTAGCGGCTGGGTACCGACGTCTCACTATCTACGCAGACAACTGTGGGGGGCAGAACAAGAACAATTAGGTGGTAAAGATGTTGCTGGCGCTGACGCACATGGGTGATCTGGAGGCCATCGACCTCAAATGTTTTGTCAAGGGCCATACTAAGAATGCCGTGGACCGCGGTTTTGGACACGTCCGCAAGCACATCGGTAAGGTCGATATCTGGACCACGGACCAGCTCCTAGAGGCAATCAACGAAGCGTCAGCGACCTCAGCGCTTGTTCTCATTCAAGACCAAAACGACGTTGTCAAAGAGTATCGCTACATAGTGAAAGACGCATACAAAGACCTGAAGGAAATACAAAAGTTCCAGATATTCTCGATGAAGGAAGAGAAGCCGGGCATCGTAACATGCAAGAAGGGCCCAGATACAAGCCGAGTCATCAAGTTGACGACTGCGGTCTCGGCGTGAGTCTTCTCGGCGGGATTCCCGCTTGTCACTTGAGCGGCGGTCATCTCGGCGATTCTCTCGGCGGTCATCTCGGCGGCGGTCGCTCGGACGAGTGTTGCTACTGCGCCGATCCTTGGTATTACCTGTGACCGATTGATCGCGCTGTTACTTTCGCTTCTCGCCGATCAGCTTCCTGTTGATGATCTGCTCCACTCGTTGGATATCGCTGAGTTGGAGCGGGTACAGCAGGTCCATGACCTCGTCGTCTCCACAGTTAAGTAAAAACTGCTCGACATGGTCAGCTGCGTCCGCGCCGCCCTTCTCATACTGGATCTTGGTAGTGCTGGCGTATCTATTGAGTCGGATGAGGGAGTCGCAGCTAGGCTCGTTCTCTTTGCGTTTAGCTGAGTAGTAGCGAGTGCGTGCCGATTGGTCGAACTGCGAACAGTAATTGTCCAAGAAGGCCTCGCTGAGTAGACACCAGCGTTGCTGGGTCTTCTTTGGCAGCTGGCGGTACCAGCTTTTCGCCGCCCGACCCAGACATAATGAGAACGGTTCGCACCACGAGTTCTGGGGCATCCTGGTCCCTTTCATCTCGTAGATGAAACGTTTCAGCCGCTGCAGAGAGGTGTCGGAGCGGTACCACTTACCCTCAAACTCAGCTATATTGTCCAAAGAAGGGTGGGTGCGTAGTTATAAGTATTGGACCTCATCCGACTCAGCTTCGTCATCCCCCTAGCTGAGATGGCGGATCACGTCTCGGACGGACTCCTCATATTCACCTCCGTGATCAGGCTCACCATCTTGGTCATCGCCGAGTTCGAATTCATCAGTCGCGACATAGAGGTGGTTGTCGCGACCGCCTCTAGAAATGGCACTCTTCGGAGTTCTCATGTGCGAGTCCTCGAAGTACGGAGTGCCATCGGTCGACCTGAAAACACCTTGTATCTTGGTGTTCGAAGTCTTCGGCGGTGGAACATTGCTTGGGTCTACCCCTAGGTATTCGTGGGGCTCAGCTACGCGTCGGGCTATGGTTTGAAAACTACCCGGGGCCTTTTCTAACCCGAAAGCTGATCTCAGCTTGCGCTTCCACTGCATCCGCTCCAACCCAGCTCGGTCGACATTCCAGTCCCCAAGATCAATCTGTTGGATCGGCTATTACACCGATAACCCATAGCCCGCAGAAACAGCACAGTATCTTCGACAAGTTGGTTGATGCTACTGCTGTTCACCGGCTGAGTCCGCTCAGGACCCAGCACGGTCCATTTGGCTTGCGCCATCGCCACCGAAGCGAACATCATCATCCCGTCCGATTGCGTCCTCATCTCCTCGTCGAGTTGAGCCAAAACCTTATTGACACTCGGTGTGTCGGCGTTCATCTTCGCTCTTGGAATCAGGGGTGGACGTTCCCCTGAGCAACGCCTTGATCATCATCGTTCACATCCGCGCTGAGTTCAGCGGTCAAATTGCGCTCGACAGGACGCGGGTTTCCCATGCGTCCCACCTGGACTTCCAATACCTCACCTCGCTGAGTAACTCAGCTGACAACGGCTCGCCGTCGTCCTTCTCTTCTTCCTCTCCATCTCTGCCTTAGTCTTGGGTATCTTCTTCTTCGGATTGGACACTGCGAGCCACGTCCACGTCGATGTCTCGCTGACTCGCTGAGTCCGACCTCGCAAGAGGTGAACCATCAGTCGTGGCCGGACTTTCTCTACTCGGCGAAGGCAATCCCTGACCATCGTTCTCACTAGTTACTCGAAACTTGATTAACTTGGCACCTGCGAAAACAAGCACACCCTGCTCCCGGGTCGCGGGATAGTTGTGGTATTGCAGAACTCAAAATCGTCAGATATGGATATCCAGTAGCAACAAACACAGCAATCGCCGAATCAGTTCGGCATTTGTTGGCCCGCCGCTGCGTTGCCCCCAGCGGTTCGGCTCAGCTGGGACAGTGGTGTCTCGCAGTCACTGAGAACACGCAATCAAGCCAGTCAAACGTTGGGAGTCAGCTGAGCTCGCTGACTTCCAGAAAATCCCGTGCCCTCCGCCAAAAGATGGACTACGGCACGCGAGCGCTTTTACGGGTCACCGAGAGCAAAGGCTACTCGGCTAGAACTGTCACGGCACCCGGGCTGTCCGGCGTACCGGCTCGCTGAGTCAGCGAGACTTGATGAACGCACGAAGCGAGACACGCCCTTCACCGCCGATCTTGTTCTCTTGGCGCAACCTGTCAACACCCTACAAGCTATGCCTCTCGGGTGTCGACAGCAGGCAAAATCCAGCCCGTGCAGGGACCTACCGGAGAGTGTACACTTGTCTTGGACTTAGAAACTTGTGGTGTAGCGGGATCAGCCAAAATCTAGTTAAGGCCCGATCTAGCTTCCCACGGCGATCAGACACCGACTAACGGAGAGGGTACTCCGATAGATCCGTGATCAGCTGAACGTGTTGTCACCTTGTGTACCCGTCGGCGGGCTGGATCTGCTCTCTCGGGACTCCGAGGATGCGATGAAGGTGTCGATCGACCGTCTGGTGTGACGCGGGGATGGGTGGAGCAGCGCGGAAGTCTTCGCTCTGCGTCCGGTTATTTGTTCCAGTTCTTGACGCGACTTAGTCGAGCTTCGTTCTGGCGTCCTGGTCTTGATCCGAGGCCGGAATGCCTTTGTAGGATGTTCTCCTCCTTTCCTTTGACTAACTTGCCGCTTCCTATAGCGGGATCTTGAGTGTTGAGAGTCGAATGCGGTCGATCGGCCAAGTAGTGGAACTCCGATCGATCGAGGGTTACAAGCGTAAGCAAACAATAGAGTAGGGCAACACTGGCTAATATATTATCCAGTTTACCGCTGACACGTAAAGTTCCTCGCTGTCGGCCAATATGGGGCGCAGGCCAATGTCGTTCCTGGCTCCCGAAGACTTGAGGGGACTTGTGCTCTTGGATGCATATTCGGTTCTGTTTAGTTGTTATCCCTAAGTGTCTGCTATCTCCTTATTCTCCTACAATCACACGTTTACTTGATTCTTCTTCCGCCTTTGTCCACTTACCCATCCTGCTTCTTTCCCGCGAATCTTCACATATCGATCTGCGATCTGCGATCTGTGTTCTGCGATCTGCGATCTCGATCTCCGATCCGCGATCTGCGATCTTTCTCGCTGGGTTTTCCACACGCACTTCACCACAAAATTCTGCTCTGTTGTTAAATATCTTCCGGGAGTCCCGAAGGGACTCCTCCTAATGGGTTCCTAATCACATACAAATATCTAGTGAAATGAAGTCGTTTCGGATCTCAGCGACCCTTCGCTGACTTCTCCTGTAACGACTCGGCTTGCCCGCCGACTCTGAAAGGTCGGACCCAGCTGAGTTACCGTAGCTACTCAGCAAGTTAACCGGCGGTTCAAATCTGGTGTGGACCACCCCGATCGGAACATACTACACCACAGGTATATATATAAGTCAGTAATTCAGGGTTAAGCGGTCGGGCAGTAGGGCTTCATGCGATATCCTTTGCAGGCTCCACTCAAATTATATACCACGTCCAATTTTGGGGTCAACCTTTTTGGTACGAATCTGGGCTTAAGGAACAGCTCGGCTTAGAACTTTGGATGAATATGGCAAATGAGCTGACGTCATTAGCACGGCGCCCAACCACTGCGCTGGGCGATAACTTCACCCTAGGGGCCTCGGAGTATCTGTGATTGGCGATGTCTCCAAAAGATAGCACTCTTACACACAAGCACACACACATGCAAACGCACACGCACACACACTCCATGCAGAACACTACACACGCCGCGCACCTCATGCGGACTCTTGCTCCGATCCACGTTCCGCTTTGTGAAAAGCAAATCGCACTGCATACAAATCTCAGTATATCAAGTTTCTGATTTTTACCAATAAAAAGTCCGTATTTGCGTCCCGTTTTGGGCGGCGAAACACGCAGACACACACACACGGGTTCGTCGACAATGGATTTTTACTAGTCGGCGCCGCCCGCTTTGCGGGCGGAGGTATATGGCTTGATGCAACCCGTTGCGCTCGCTCGCATCTCGCTCCACTACTCCCCAAGGCCCGCCTTCGCTACGCTCGGCAGGTGCCGAGGTTTTGAACTGTCTCATTTGAAAAAATCATCAAAAACATTTTAGCCAAGTATGATATCTATAACGAAATACGAATGCATAAATCCACCACGGTTGTGTTTACTGTAAACCTTATTCTGCAGCATCTTACTTTAGCCAACTGGTCTCATTTACACCTACATATGAACTTGTGCTCCCTCACATGCAGAACATCATCAATACATCAATATACTTTTAGTAATATATACACACACGTAACGCACATCCCAACCGCATTCACGTTGCTATTCACCATCTCAAATTGTGGTTGTCAATATGTGTACGAACTTTCTTCGCTGTGTTATCACAAACGCCAAACATATTACGTTCACTCACTCACTCACTCGCCCAATCCCACTCTCCCACTCATTCGCCCACTCCAACTCACCCACTCACTCACGCACAGAACTCTATTACCCACCGACTCACTCACTCTCTCGATCTTACACACACGCACACCCGCACACGCACTCACGCACAACTTACGAACCCACTTACTCCCTGACGCATTCACGCTTACACTTTCAATTTCTATTGTCATTATGATACATGTTAGGATCATGCGATCATACGCTCACGCTTCAGTATACGTTCACCCAAGCCAAATCACAACAGACTGTTTGGTTTTGCACACACGTTAATTACATGTCCAGCTAAGTAAACGATTTAGCCACATAGCTGACCAAAACAAATTCGGTGTCCTTGTTCATACCTAATTCAGCTACCGCTCACCTGCTATAGCATGATAGGTTTTAACGCAACGTACCAGCTGAGCATTCTTCAATTCACGTACATCGTGCGCATCTATCTAGTGCGCCTATCTTCTAAATTTACATGCGCGTTCTAGTACGTTTGCCTTTCAGCTCTATATGTGTGTTCTAGTGCACCGCACGCATTCTAGTCCACCGCATGTGCATTGACCCAACGCTATTGCGTACTCACAGTAATGCACGAACGTGCACGCGTCTGAAACCCCTCTTGTACTCTTAGTCAACGTCACGAACCCAACTCCTCCTGAAGCGTACTGATCCGCTCGTTTGTACTTGTGTTGTGTCCTGTAAACACCCGCGTCACGCTTACAATTTATAATCTGCAGGACCCACCCACGTGTTAGCTTTATTTGTAAGACGAAAGCGGGAGCGTGGGAGTGCTTAGCAAAATGAATACTGAAGTAGGGGTGACGTGTGCATGCCGAGCATGGACACACCCACATTGTACATGCGTGCAATCGTCCCAGTATTCTATTTTCGCTTTAGTTCTGGTTTACCCCAACGTGTTCGCTTAGCTCATGTAGGAACCTACTCAAAGACTCGACAACCTATGCATGCATACAAGTGGTGGCGAGCCCATGATACGTGGCACCGTCGCGTTGCTCTCCTTGGACCGCTGCGAAGGCCTCCAGAACAGCAGCTTGCCGCAGCAGGTACACTGGCGCAGCGAGCTACGGTCGTCCTGGTCCGGCGGCAGCTTGATCATGGCACAACAGCGCACGCCCGTTTTGGGGGCGGCAGACACGCAGAAACACACAACTTCGTCGACAAGGGGCTACTTCGACCCACTACAAAGAATATGCTATAAAAATGGCTGTGATTGAATTAGTGACATCCGCGAGTGACATGCCAGTTTCAGTTTGTAGATGTGTTCTTGTATAGAGAAAGTTCTTCTAGAGGGTGAGAATATGCATTGGGAAAATGAATTGAGCGAGAGTTTCTCAGTCTGGAACTTTCTGGCAAGAAGAAACATGACCGAGGGCGTATCGGCCGAGGTGGAGCTGAATTGCGCGGTGTATGGCGTAGGGAGCGTGTTTCCCGTGCAGATCGCACGTGATGCGAAAGTGAGCGCGCTGCAGAAGGCTATCTTGATGAGAAAAGACGTCAATCGATCGCTTCAAAGTTGATCCAGCCACTTGACGCTGTACTTGGCGAAGAAGAACGGCGCGTGGCTGAAGGACGACGACAGTGTCGATGACTTGTTGCGAGGAAAGATCGACACCGCGTATGAAGAGATGCGCCCGTCGTGGAAGCTGAATGAAGACGAATATTTTGGAGCGGATTTCCAGCCTGGAGAGAAGGAGATTCACGTGCTGGTGGGACTCCCAGAAGCGGCGTCTCCTCCGAGTGTTCCGGTTGCTGTACCGAAGGGTCCTGAAGTGGATCTTAGTTCGTGCGACGATCTCCTCGCATTCTTGGAAGGCGAAATGACCAACAAGGAGGCAATTGTTTCAAGGCCTCACATTTTGACACAAGATAAGTTGGAGTTCCGCCTGGTTGGACGGGAGAAAGCGATTGAGACGGCATACGAGTGCTTCAAGAACATCATCACACATGCGAGAAGTGCCGCATCTGATCGCATCGAGGTGGCCATGCCTGTTTGTTCAGGTATTTCTGGTCTGGGGAAAACGCGTATGCTGGAAGAAGGTGGCACGATTTTGCATGCATTGGACCACGTTACCAGTGTGATTGTTCCGTACTTCAATGGGTTTAGTCCCCGACCAGTCGAGAAAACGATGCCGATCGAGGCGTCTTTCTCGTGGCGGCTCTTGTATCGATTTTTCTGGACAAGAATTGCGATCTTGAATTTGACAAGTGGTTCAAGTCGCGGCTACCTCGCAATGGAGCTCAGCTGGAGTTGAAATGTGCCGTCGAAGTCATTGAGCGCAAGCTGCGTGAGAAACTGCAAGAACCAGAGACGTTGTATCTCTTTCTCGGCGTTGATGAATATCAAAAGATTGAAAAGATTGGTGCTCGTCGAAAAGATCCCGACACGTCACTCCTACGTGAGCTCGTGGAAATCATTGGAGCTTTGCTGTGCTTGCAGTCATCGAGTTTGGTTTTGCTGCCCATGTTTGCGGGGACAGATTTGGGCGTCATTGAATCCAGTTCAATTGCCAATTCCTCGTATTACGTGACCGAGCGA